>KV429122.1:38959-59708 GCA_001632345.1 Daedalea quercina L-15889
TTACACTCAATCAAAAGCCCACATTTGTTGTTATTTCACAATACACTGTTTTTGAATATTGCACTGAGAATATTCTGTTGTTTTGCTCAACATTTTGAGATACTGTGAGGTTGTGAGGAATCTGGTTTGTTGTCATGGTGAGTAGTTAGCAAAGCTTTGGCAAAGGCAGAAACACATGAGTGAAGTCAAATACAGATTGAGAGCTGAGTAAGCAGTGGTCTCGTATATTGAGCTTGGGCATCCAGCCCATTGTAGGTACAGTACTTACTATACATGTGTGTCGAGTGTGCCACTCCAATGGTAAAGTACAGTATGTAAGCATAATGAGTCACAGGACAATGCAAGAGGCAGTGGCATTGGATGTGCCACTCCAAGTACAATGAAAGTGAATGTAAATCTAGATGATTCTAAGATGTGAGTAAGCTACAATGCAACAGCATGAGATCAGACTAAAGAGAAAATAGGAACATATTTGTAGATTGAGTGCCAGGCGCTTGAGTGATGTAGGCCAGCACTTACCATTCCCTTACAAAGGTGCAAAATTCAGTATTGCACGCCAGTCTAGTAGTTGACTTCAAATTTCAATAGCAGAAGGCTATACATGACTAAGCTTGAGGCTGGAAACATGACATGGGCTCTGTAGAAGCAGGCAATATCAATCACAGCCCACTTTGTAAGACTATTATTCAAGGGCAAACTGTACACTGGGATATACCATATAAACTATATAGATACTGTATAAATACTATATAATATACTATACTATCTATATACAGGTTTTGTGTATATGTATGTTATATAGTTGGAGCCTTACTGACCACCCAGGTCAGGTGAATGCTGCAACACTTGAAGAGTGGAAAGCCAGGCAAATTGAGATCTCCAATGAGGAGGACTCAGATGACAGACAACCCGTTGATGGCAGTGTGTTTGGGAGTGAGGCCACCCCACCACCTCCCTAGCTTATCACGCTTCTAGACCTGGACATTGCTGATGTGGTGGGCCAGAGTCAGTTGTTAGATGCAGAACTCAAAGAGGTGCTTGACCGGGATCACAGCTGGTACTTGCCTGCCAACAACACTCTGGCCCTGGGGGGTACACCCCCTCCAGGAGGACGAGCCCATTAATATCATTATTAGCTGCATTAGTTCAAGTAGCTAGGGCTCTAAACATGCACAATTTTTTTTTAAAAGTCAAGGAGCCGGGCCTGCTGCACCAGACACCAATACTGCAGTGACTGCCCCAGTGGCCACACCTCCTCAGCCACCCACTACATGCCGCAACCCTTGCCGCAATGTCACTGCTAAGTGAGGCGAGTGCTGTACATTGCCATCCCAGTGTCTTACATTTCTCCTTCTTGTTTCTGCACTCTGTATATTGCTATACCTGGGATTTCGTTGCCAGCGCTTGTTGTAGGATTGTGGCCAAGTACGTCGTCGGGCTACGGAATTGGACTGCCGTCACGAAAATATTCGCTATGCTCTTGTCATTGAACATTAAATTCTTATGACCATCTAAGAACTTGTGTATGATGTCCCACCATGGTCTCACGTCGAGATTTGGGTAGTTAAGCTGTGTTTCGAGTCGATAGGTGTCTTTCGATGCTAAGGTGTCCGAGATCATGACCAAATATAGTATTTCGTGGTTGTGTCGATCATCTCCGCCGATGTTCTGCCTCGCCTACCTCGCTTACTCTCGTACTCTCCCTATCTGGTGTTTGTACGCGAGCTTTGAACTACGCCATTGAATGTGGCGGAAGGATGAGCGGCCAATCCGTTCGGCTAACAACATCAATCAAGGATGCGACTGGGTACTTGGCAGGAAGAGAAACATACCTTGTAAAATACAAAGTCCGGATCGAAGTGCGACGCGAATCGGACGTGCCCATTCTGTCCCGGAGTGCGTCCCGGAGTAAACCAGACAAGGTCCGTTTACTATCGCCAGTGGCCATGTCGATGAGGTACACGAGATGAGGGTGATATATGATGTACTCCAAGGGCTCGGGGGACAGCATGATGGACGGCCGTGGCGAAGCGTTGGCAATCGTACACCATGGCAGTTGCTCAACCAACCTCCGTAATGTGGCGGCGCGGTGCTTTGTCTTGTAAATACCAGGTGAACCTGCGGCAAGTTCGCACCAAGGGTGCCTTGTTACGCGCGGTTGGTGCTCCATCCCAGACTCACTATATAACCCCGCTCTCCCTCGACTGCCAACCGGTCCATGGAACTCACAGCGACAGAGTCCTGCATGCATACGATTGAATTCAGTCATCGCGGACGGACCTCGCTCCACCGCTCAAAGTCTAGTGTGAGAATTATGATCTGTACTACAACACCTTAGGTATACAGCTATACTTTCTTCGCTTCCCTTGCATTCCCCCAGATGAACCCCGATGCACTCACAGCCGGTTGACGTTGCCCAGGTCGGTGCAGGCCTCCTTGACACGGGCGACGAGGGTCTTCTCGCCCTCGCGGACCCAGACACGGGGATCGTAATACTTCTTGTTGGGCTTGTCGGCGCCCTCGGGGTTGCCGACCTGGCTCTGGAGGTAGCCGCTCTTGTTCTGAATAAAGTCGCGGATGCCGACGAGGTACGCGTACTGCGTGTCCGTGTCGACGTTCATCTTGACGACGCCGTTCTGCACCGCGGTCTTGATCTCGTCCTTCGTCGAGCCGGAGCCGCCGTGGAAGACGAGGAACCTGGGCGCGCGTCATCAGCGAAAGCGGAAGGTACAAAACGGAGAAAACAGACGCACAAGGGCTTCTTCTTGCCATTGGCGAGCTTCTCTTCGGCGTAGAGCTGGTGCCTCTGGAGGAGCTCGGGGTGGAGGCGGACGTTGCCGGGCTTGTAGACACCGTGGACGTTGCCAAAGGCGGCGGCGATAGAGAAGCTGGGGCCGATCTTGGAGAGGGCAGAGTGAACGTCCCAAATATCCGGGGGCTGGGTATAGAGCTTGCTGTTATCGACGCCGGTGTTGTCGACGCCATCCTCCTCGCCGCCGGTGATGCCGATCTCCATCTCAAGCCAGAGGCCGAGGGGCGCCATGCGGGTGAAGTACTTGACGCAGGTGGCGATGTTCTCGTCCTTGGGCTCTTCGGAGAGGTCGAGCATGTGGGAGGAGAAGAGGGGCTCGCCGTGCTGCTTGTAGTAGTCTTCGTCGGCGGCGAGCATGCCGTCGAACCAGGGCAGGAGCTTGTGGGCACAGTGGTCGGAATGCATCACGACCGGACTGCGGCGGCCGATCATGATCAGCGGACGGAGGAGCATGTGATTGGAGAGGAAATGACGCACACGCCATACGCCTTGGACACGAGACGGACATGGTGCGCGGCGGCGATGGCGCCTGCGATGGAGGCCTGCTGCTTGTCGTTGGCAAGACCCTTTCCGGCAAAGTAGGCTGCGCCGCCCTGGGAGACTTGGATGATGATGGGGCTCTTTATGTCGCTGGAGGGCGGCGTTAGGGAGGGAGGAGAGAGGGAGGTGCGTCGGACGAAGCGCACCGAGCGGCCTCTAGGACGGCGTTTGCGACGGATGAAGAGGTCACGTTCTGGAAAGGGTGAGAGGGGTCTGCGGAAGAAGAGGGGCTGGGGGATACTCACGATGGCCTGATATGCGATGGTACGATGCAGAGTGAGAGGGGGACGACGACAGCTGGAGAGCGCGCAAGACTCACAGGGATGGCAAACTGGAAGGGAAGGATTGTGAGCAGAGAGGGATAAAGGGCGGGGAGCTGAGAGGACGTACCTGGTGCTCCTTGGCGTAGTCGAAGAGCTTGCGAACGTTGTCGCCGGTGAGAACGCCGGGCTTGGGGAAACGGGTGAGTGGGGGTGGGCAGGGGAGGAAGAGATACGTACGGGGACGATGTCGAGGACGCCCATGGTGGTGTGGAGGGAGAGCGTGCGGGAGGATGGCGAGGAGGGAGGGAAGGTATATAGGCGGGACCCGGGCATTGGCGCGACGCTATATCGATGACGTCACGTGGTACGCCGATCCACGTTCGGGCCAGAGTCGCGTTCCGTCCGCTGGCCAGGCCGTGGACGCGTCTGCCTATGGTCCAGGCATGCACGACGCCTCCCCAACCTGAAGGCCAACGTTGGGCCAACGTCTGGTTGAATGCTCTCAGGGCCGGTGCATGCGACCCGGTCGGTGCACGGCCGCGTGCGGGCGATATGATGCGTAGTTGGTCGTCAGATCTGTGGTGGGCGGTGTGCATGTGAGGGAGGAGGCCTCGGGCGTGATGGGTTCGAGTGGAAGGCAGGGGCGGCAGGCGAGCGGTGGCGTTGTTGCGGATGCGGCGGCGGGGAGTGAGCCCTGGAAGCGCGGTGACGTGTGTGCAGATCAATCCGCCCGCCTGTCGCTCACCCGTCTTCGGGGGCCTGCCACCTGCCGAGTGCCGCGTGCCGAGTGCCGCACGCGATGGCCTCTGTCTGCGCATGCGCTCTCGAGGCGGGGCGGTGGGCGGGCGCGCGGGGGTCTCCGCAGATCGGGAGGTGGGCGAGGCGGCGGCCATCAGGATCGGGAGTGGCTGCAGCGTTGGGCGGTTCCTGTCAGCGAGCCCATCTCCGCGAACACCATCCCCGTCCCCGCGCGGAGTGTTGTCCTGGACGATCCCGACCGGTGCGCGGAGTTGATCGCTCTCCCCATATTGGCCCAGATCCCGAGCCCTGTGCGTGCATGCCCCTCCACCGACTGGCTGCGATACGGTCATTAGTCCCTCCCAGGCACTGGACGCTGGTCGTCGCGCCCTGTCCATCGGCAGCAGCAGCTGCAGAACAGGCGGCGGGGCCAAAAAGTCCGAGTCGAGCGGGAAGGAAGCAGCTCCCTCTCGGGGACCCCGGCCTTCGTCCCTCGTGGCCCTCTTCCGCCTCATCCCTCTCCTCGTCGCCCCTTGTCGCTCTCGCAACGCCCAGATGCGGCACGCAGGGTCCTGCACAGACCGAGCGAGGGCCATCGGCGAGTGCGACGCGTTTGAAGGGGGCGCAGAGGCGGGGCGGGGGCGGGGGATGCTGTCGGGGTCCTGACAGGTCCCATAAGTGTCCACAGGCATGTCCGCATATGGCCCGAACGGAACGCGTCTCTTCTCCATTCAAGAACACGCCCATGCTCCCTCCTCCCGCCTCCTCCTCCTCCTCCTCCTCCCCATCGTCTTCCCGCCCCAGCTCCTCATGCCCTTTCGTCAGTACCTCGACGACGACAACGCCTACCCACCCGACTACCACGTCCCCCCCGCGGGCCCTCCAGACCCCCACGATCCCTCCATCTTCAGCAGCAATGTCCAGTTCCAGGTTCCTGGTGTCATCACCGGCGCGCCTACCCTCGTCCCCGGCGGTGGCGCAGAGGCCCTTCCCCAGGGCTACCTCCCACCTTCTGCCGCAACCAGCAACCCTCTGACTGCCTCTTGGTGGTCAGATTCCCCCTACGATAGGTATCCCAGTGACTTGTGAGTCCCTTCACCCCCCATCCGTCCTCCTCCCCTTGACCGTCGTCGTCACCCACCCAGCGCGTCAAACGCCCCTTCGCCAAAGTACCACCACCACGACGCTTATCACCAGCACCCGCACCTCTATCACCCTTCCCCGCTCATCCCCAGTCAACCCGACCCCCACTCCTCATATGCACCCACTCGTCTCGTCCAGACCCCCGTCTCTGCCACCCGCAGCCCGTACCTCGACGGCCCATCATCCCTCCCCGTCTCCATCTCCGCAGTCCCCACTTCTCTAGGCCTCCCCGTCTACTCCACTTCCGGCTTCGACTTTCTCTCCCTCCTCAGCCGCATCGCCAACCGCACCGATCCCAAGATCCACCTCGGCCCCGTCGACATGTCTTGCTCCTTCGTCGTCGTCGACGCTCGCCGCTACGACTTTCCCGTCGTCTACGCCTCGCCCTCCTTCTGCAGGCTCACCGGCTATTCCGAGCAAGAAGTCCTTGGCCGCAACTGCCGCTTCCTCCAGGCTCCCGACGGCAGAGTCCAGCGTGGCGAACACCGCCGCCACACTGCACCCGAAGCCGTCCATGCCCTCAAGTCCGCCTGCATCTCCCACAAGGAGTGCCAGACGAGCATCATCAATTACTGCAAGGGTGGGCGTGCCTTCATCAACCTCGTCACCATCATCCCCGTCTCTGCCGATGATCAAGACGAGGTCGCGTACTACGTCGGGTTCCAGGTCGACCTCGCCGAGCAGCCCAGCGCGATCCTACAAAAGCTGCGTGACGGCTCCTACATGGTCGACTACTCCCGCAGGGCTCCCTTCAGCGCCCCCAGTGCCCCCGTGCAGCGAAACTGGCGGACGGCTTCCGCCGCCATGACGGGCGCGTCCAACGAACTGCATAACCTGCTCTCCGACTCTTCGTTCCTGGACGGTTTCGCTTCCGCGCTGCCCGGTAGCGCCGGCAGTGGCACCATGCCCTCCGGCGGCGCAAGCCCGCCTTCCACCAACGCGGCGACCGCTTCCCCCGCCAACGACCAACCGGCCGACCCGTATGACGGCAACAAGCCGCTCAATTTGCTCCTCCTGGCCGCCTCCCCCGACTTTGTTCACGTCGTCTCCCTCAAGGGCGTCTTCCTCTACGTCGCGCCGTCCGTACGCGACGTCCTCGGCTACGAACCTGCCGAGCTCGTCGGCCGCTCCCTCGCCGAGTTCTGCCACCGCGCAGACGTCGTCCCGCTGACGCGCGAACTCAAGGATAGCTCCGTCACGCCGGGGTCTGGCATGCCCGCCGCCCCTACCCCGCGTCCAGAAGGCCGCAGAAAGGTAGACCTCCTCTTCAGGATCAGAACCAAGCGGGGCGAGCTGGTATGGCTCGAGTGTCGCGGCAGGCTGCACGCGGAGCCAGGCAAGGCACGCAAGGCGATCATCCTCTCTGGCCGCGTGCGGAGCATGCCGCAGCTCGACTGGGGTCCTATCGCCCGCGCAGGTGGTCTCGCGCCCGCCACCACCCTCGTGAAGCGCGACGCTGAGGGAGGAGGAGGAGGCGACGAGACCCGGATCGAGGAGCAGCACGAGTTCTGGGGCCTCGTGGGCACTGGCGGGACGTGGCTCTTTGCCGGACACGCCGTTGCAGACGTGTTGGGCTGGGGCGCCACGGAGGTCATCGGACGGATGGTGAGCGACTTCATCGGCGGGGCGGCTCCGGCTGAGGCGCAACGGGCACTGAGCGAGGCGCTCGATCGTGTCTCTGGACGAGCTGGGCCAGCCGGAGGGGAACCGTCCGGGCAAGAATCGCGTGCGGTCAACTGTGACATGAAGCGCAAGGACGGGACGCAGCTTCTGGTTCGTGTCACGTTCTATCGCCCGCCGGACAACGGCGCGTCGTGGCCCGACATCCCCATCGCCGGTTCGAGTCGTTCGCCACCCCCGCGCCCGGTGGTGTGCCAGGTCCGCCAGCTCAACGTCGACGGCATCGACCTGACGCCGGGCATGGGCTCGCGTCTCGTGCACCCCCGCCACGACAGCGTGTTCGACGAGCTCGGCGCACGCCGCGAGAGCAGCTGGCAATACGAGCTGCAGCAGCTCAAATTCGAGAACGAGCGGCTGCGGGAGGAGGTCGAATCGCTGGAGGGAGCCGTCGACGGCGCGTTGCATCAACACCAGAGGCAGCAGAGGCAAGAGCAGGAGCACATCCAGGCTACATCCATCTCGACGGCGGTGGCTGCGCCGGTACCGATGTCGTACTCGCTCCCTCAGGTTATGTCGATGCCGCCGCTGTCACGTCGATCTGAGGTGCCGCCGGCTTATGCCGGCCATGCACCCGTTGATCACCATACGCAAGGATGGCGGCCTACATATTCATACCACTCGATTGCTTCTCACCACCGGATGATATCGCCGACAATGCACACATCCTCCGGCCAGCAACCCTTTCGGCTGCCCATGAAACGCCCATGGGACGGCTCTGCAGATGACGGACCGACTTGATAGTTGACTATGCTGTTCTGCGCGTCTGAATGTTTCTCACTTGCTTTCGTTTTGCTATCGCGCACGCATGACTCGACCAGGATTGTATGTCGCACAGTAGTATGCACGCATGAATGTCAATAGATTCAACATCGTGAGACGACAGGATGGCGTGAGCGAACCGTGACAGACGTAATAGTACATGCTTCGGCAGGTAAGTACAGCTTGCGAGATACGACAATAATGTGACAATGATGTGATGCAGTGCAGTGAATGATATATGATATGTGTAGAGTAGTGCGGAGGTCCGAGCGCATGCAAAGCAGTGCCAATTCCAAGGGATCAGGGCAGGGGTTCCCGATTGCTAGACAGTCGATTGAGGTGGATGTAGACATCGGTACCGAAGCCGTCCATCGAGATGAGGCGCAAGTCACCACCAAAATATCGCGCGTACTGTTCAGACAATCGCGCCGCGGTCAGTGGCGCTCGCTAGGACCGATGAGCGGGAGGGCTACATACCAATCTCGACAGCGGCAGACCGTACCCGAAACCGGCCATGGGCGCCTTGAAGTCGCTCGCCTGGAAGTCCTGGTCGATGTTCTGGCCCTCCATGGTCGTGTACATATACGTCCAGATGAGAGGGATGGCGCTGCGCGGGATGCCGCCGCCTTCGTCCGAGATCTTGATGGTGATGTCTTCCTTGCCTTCGACGACGATGACCTTGATCGGCGGGAAGCTGTCTTCGTGCTCTGGCCCAAAGCGCTCAACGACCGCTCGCAGGGAGTTCTTGAGGAGCTCGAAGCAAATGTGTGACAGGTGACCCGGGACGTAGGCGAAGTGCAGATCTTTAGGACAGATGAGCTGTACGGGCGGTCCTTTGAACATCGCATAGTGCTCTTCGCAGACGAAACTGAGATATTGGCATGAATTTTGACGATCGACACACAGGGTGAAGCACAGTGTACACACCGGGCATTCTCGATCGCCTCTTGAACGATATCGTGGATGCTCTAAGCGTATAGCTTGGTTAATAGACCGGGTATAATCGGACCTAACGATACATACCGCTCTCGTGCAGATGATCCCGACGTAGTCAGGGTGCGGTTGCAGCGTGTTCAACGCGATATCTGCCCATGTATAAGCCAAAGTCGACACGGGCATGGACGCAAGCACTCACGTTGACCAATGAGGAACCGAATCCCTATTCGAGAGAGATAGAACCTATCGAGCCAATGTTGCACGTCAAGATTAATGTTCCGAGCATTTTGGATCCTCTTCCACTCGAGTACACCCTGCGCGACTGTTGTTACTGTTGGGTCGTGCCGCCGCTTGATGTGCTCCAGGGTCTTGGTGAACCTTCGATTGAACTCTTGGACTTCTGGCGGCCATTCGACTTTGACCGTGTGGGCGTAGTATCTATGGGCGCAAATTTGCACAGTGCCTTTGTAGTCAGAGCGGCAGACTCACCTCCGTTCCATCGGGATGCGCATCTTGTGCTTCTGCCCATTGGCAGCCTTCGTTCCCGCAAGCCCCAGCCCCGTGCCGGTGGGCCCGCCATAGTCGTCCACGAAGAAAGGCAGTGAGGGATTTGGAGTTGATTCAGGCAAGACAACGTCGGAGTTTTGTGCGGTCAGCGCGTCGCGGATATGGCGGGGCAGTTTCGGTGTAGGAAATGAAATCAGTTCCTGGGGCATACTGCAGGTGAATGCGGGGTCGCGAAACCTGACGGCATGCGGCGCACCTCAAATGACTGTGCGTACCACTCCTTTACTCTGTTGATGGAGGGCATCGCGCTGAGGTTGTGAGGCAACTGGTCGAGCTCCTTCACGCGATGGGCCAGGCGAACGGGTAGCTCTTCTGCATTGTGCATTGTGCGCAAGTGCTCGTGTGAGTCTGAGCAAGTAAACACGAGTCAAGAAAGACATACCGAGTAAAAATTGGCTTGCTCCGAAGAGCGTTCCCTGACTCGGATTCTGTCCGAAGAGGACCATCTGCTGGAGGGACACTACAAGCGGCTTAGTGGCTATAGCTAGTGGTGCATGAGATGGCGACGAACCTCCAGTCTGGGGAAAGGATGCGTAGTGGTGGATCCTCTCCCAGAGCGCGGGGGTGATGCGGAACATGGCGGACGAGAGGGAGCAGCGAGACCCGGCGGGCGAGGTGCGCGGGGCTGGAGAGTCTCAATGAAATGGTCGCGCCTGGCGTCGTGATCACATGTCTCCCCCATCCCCGCACTAGCCGCGTATGGCAACTGTCTCTACGGTATTCACGTGGCTCCAGGTCGCTCTCAGCCTCACGCTGGGCTTGTCTACCTCGACAATGACTAGGACTGCAATGAATGCTCGCATTCTGCTCTTCACTCGTACAACATGCCTATTGCTGGAGCCGTCCTACGCGTACTTTTTTGTTCTGCTATGTCCCGCTCTACTTCCGCCCTCTGTCTCTCATGCGGGCTTCTACTCAACCTGCCGGCTATGTCAGAAGCCGGCCCATGCATCAACTTACATCCAGAACACGCATCCTTCTCAACCTCTCCAGAGCCCTCCGATTTGAGGTCATATGAGTGCCCCAAAGCAATCCATCTCCGCCCCCGCGACCTGGCTTGGCAGGCGTTTCCCCGCACAGTACTTGAAGTACTCCAGACTCGCGCCAAGACCCGGTCTGGGGTAGTCCATTGCATCCGGTCCGGATCGTCAGCGCACCCCTTCCGGTAACGAAGCCATCCAGACTCACATGTGAACCCTCCACTCGAGGCCGAGTACGACCACGCTCCTGAGCGCGGTCGGACCTCCTCCCCGACGACAGGCAACGTCAGGACGTTTGTGATTATCCCAGATTGCTCCAGAACTGGCTGCAGCAGGTCGGCTATGTACTCCGAGCGTATGATTGGCACCCTGATGCACCCCTCTCTTCATATTCGGATGCACGTTGCTAGATTCATGCCCAGCCTTCGTCTTCGCTCGCCCAGGTGTTCAGACCCTGTGCGAATGTCGACAGTACACCGCCACTCGAAGGTCCTCTATGGACTATCAATGCATCTCCATGAATACGCGACACTTGGACTACATACCAGTTCACCTTCAGAACTCCACATTTTTCGCGATTCGGTCCAGGGAAAATGCAAGTATTTGTACAGCAACTCTCACGCCGCGTCGTTGATCCAGAATGTCCTGTTCAATGCCCCTTGACACAGTGCCCGCAGCTGGACGGCCTGAGGTTGACGATGCAGGGTTTGCTCGTCTTCGGAACTCTGGCGGCGGACTTCTCCAGGAACGGCAAGACAGAGTCGAGGGCCTTCTTGTCGTCGCTCGGAGAGATGGACGACGGCCCATGGCGCGCGGACTCTAGCATGCCCATGGACAAACAAGAGACGCTACCAAGCTACAGCGCCTTCTGACGACGTCTGGCGTTTTCATAGCACTCGTTGCCGACGCCTAGGATGATATCGCCCTCGGTGAGATAGTCGTAAGTGTTTTCTTTGACTTTTTTTGCCGGAGATCCGTGCGGGATATTGAACACGAATAGTCGAGGAACGATTTGCACTCTTTGAAGGAGTGGACGCGCTCGTGTATGTTTCGGACCACGAAGGCGCCGACTTCATCGATCGTTCGCTGCGAAAAGCATGGTCATGCTGGAGGCCATTGAGCCCGAGCCAATGCCGCCAATCTGGTACGTGTTCGTCAATGCGTGTACCATTCCCCAGACCTGACTTTCCGAACAATGGTGAGATGAATGTGGAAAGCGCGAGGAAGGTTCATAAGCTCCTATGTGTGAGGGAGGCGTTGACGGCTGGATGCGCTCAACGTCATCGACGACTTGCCACGTAATCGCGCCTCGCACACCAACGGCTACTGAGACTCCGATGCTGACTTGGATAAGTATGTACTATCCTCATGTAAACCACGGATGAATACACTTCTCCTCGCGGCCGCGATGAATTAGTTCGCGCTGCGTGGTCATAAATCCAGTACATATACACATTAGGCGCCATCATATTTTTATGGCCTACGTAGAGGGTATCCGCTTCTCATCGCACATCGTACAATCACTCGTCCATTCAAAGGCCTACCGCGCTGGCCGTGGCCGCGTCACCTCTTCATAGATGAGGACTGCAAGTTCAACGTTGGTCTTAGTTTGGCGTGCGTCAAGAATAATGACTCGGTACATACCTTTCAACTCTTCCTTGCCGAGGGTTTCGCCGTAATCGAAGTCGAAGAATGATGGGTCCAGTGGCTCGGCCGTTGGCTCGTCTTGCGGGTCGTGGTAAGCCTAAATGGACAATATGAGCTACGTGACGTGGCAGTCGTGACATGTAAGCGCACCTCCAGGTACGGATGCTTCAACGCCTCGTCAACTTCGATTCGACGTTTAGGACTGAAGGTTAGGCACTTTTCCATGAGATCCAGAGCCTACCGAAGATGCATAAGACAAGGATTAAGAGCGGATAACCCGACTATTCACTAATGGATTTGCGTTTGGGAACAACATGCTAAATGATTTTTTCTTCCTAAAGGGCAAAGCGCGGATGTATTCTCTTGAGCGCGGAGACGTAATGGCATAGAAATCGTCAAGTGAAGGCGTCCCCAGGACGTCAAGGATGATGGATAACTGGTGATGATCTATGACAGCCGCGAAAACACCATTAAAGACGCGAACGTATGAATAGTGGATGCTACGCACAGTCTCTGCCAGGGAAGAGAGGCTTGCCGCTGAGCATCTCTGCAAGGACACATCCGACGCTCCAGATGTCGATTGCTCGTGTATACTCCTTGAAGGTAAGCATGACCTCCGGCGCACGATACCATCTGTAACCGAAATGGTCTGAGAAATGTAATTCCTGGGTTTAAGGGGAGTCAGACGTACCGTGTTGCCACATACTCCGTCATAAACGTGCTGCTGTCATTCGCGAAGTTCGGAGGCGGGCGCGCAGAACGGGCAAGCCCAAAATCGCACAGCTAACCAGTTCGGCAGATCAGATGACTTAGCGGGGACGTCACTCGGAGAAATGAACCGCACCTTCAAGTCGCAATTAGCGTTCAGTAAGAGGTTAGATGGTTTGAGGTCTCGGTGGAGCACATCAGCCGAATGCAACGCTTTCAAAGCTCTGAGAGTCTGGGGAAGCGAGTACGAGTGCGGGCCGACTGTCAGTATGTCAAGAGCGAGGCTAGTACATATGAATGAACTAATCGGTTCACCTGGTAGATGAAGTATTGGCAGTGATCGTCGCTGAGCTCTTGCGTGCGGATGACACGATGAAGGTCGGTCTCCATAAGCTCTTGAACAAGATACACCTCCTTAAATTCTTCTAGATTCGGCGGGCGCAGTATATCGAGGATAGAGATAATATTTTCGTGACGGAAGTGCCGGAGGAGTTTGATCTCGCGGAGGGTACGGAGGCAAAACATGGAGTGGTCGAAGGGGGTAATGCGCTTGATTGCAACCTTGCGCTGGGATGGGACGTGAATGGCTGAGCTGCAGCGTTGCGTCGTCTCCGTCTAGTGCAACGAGCGAACAGAAACCCCGTGAACGCACCAGACGATGCCGTATGCACCTTCACCTATCACATCCAGAATCTGGTAGTTGGAACCAACTACGAAGTTGTTGGCCGCCGCCACGCGGTCGTCCGCCTCAGCCATGACGGGGGAGTTGGAGAGGGGCTACGAGTGCAGTTGAGACGGTCGTTAGGAGAGAAAGCTGGCAGATGCTATGTGGGTCGAGAGCTCAGGGTGCGCACGCGCGACCACGGCGGCGGCACCGATACATATAATGTCCATTTCCATTGTTGGGAGACTCATTTCCCTCCTTTCCCTTTCCGGGGGACGACAAGTCCCGATCGACGGCTTATCCGCGCGGAAAATTGAGCCACGTGGTCGCTGGCTAGTATGTATAGACCTGGTTTGGAAGACCACCGCCGCCCACTGTTCGTCTAGCCCCGTCGCTTTCTGTCTCTCTCTTGTCCTCTCCTTCCGCTATTTGTAGATCGCTCGCAAACCGCCCCGTAGCACCTCAATGCCTGCAGCCGACACTAGAAAGGACACCGAGGCTGCCCAGGAGCCTAGCCGGGAGGTCGAGCGGGAGAAGGATAGGGAGAGAGACAAGGGCGGAAAGACGAAGAGCTCGGCGAAGAGTACGTCCTGATTACACTCAATCACACCCTTGATTGTTAAGACGAATTCTTTGCCTTTGTGAGCAGCGAAAGATCTCTCACATGTCCCATGCAAATTTTTTAAAGTCGGCTCATGCACGGCGGGGTCGTCCTGCCCCTTCTCCCATGCCGTGCTCGAACCGGGACAACAGAAGGAAGTATGTGCATGGTTTGTCAAGGGAAACTGCAAGTTTGGACACAAGTGTGCCCTCGCGCATATCTTGCCCGGTCAGAGCATGTCGATGGACCGAAAGAACAAGAAGGCTGCTCAGCTAGCCGCTCAAGCAGGAGGTGGAAACGGTGGCCGCGACGGCGGAAGGCGAGGTCAAAAGAGCGGTGGGCACGGCAACGGGGCTGGCGGTGCGCAGAGTCGCAACGGCTTACTCTCAGGCTCTACTGCTCCGACACGAGCTCTGGCGGGCAACTCGCGGTCAGGCATACCTATGCCCCTCAAGGCAACGCTATCACCTTCGACCCCCGCGCCGCCTGTCAAGGATACAGACTTCGCCTCCTTCGGTCTGCCGGACGAAAGTAATAAGCTGCCCAGCGCACCTGCTCAAGGCAAACCGTCCGCAGCGCCAGCGCTTGATGCTTCTACCGTGCTCCCTCCCAACGCGGCGGAGACCGCGCCTGACCAGATTGAATCGTCAGCCAGCATGGACAGCAATGAGCTCGGCCCGCTTCCGACGAGCACTCCCACTCCGCCTCGACGAGTGGGAAATCCACACGGTTCGCCGTCAGTCGACTTTGGACCGATCGGCTCGCCACCTCGTTCGACAGAGTCCGCTGTGCGTCCTGCGCGTCTCAACGGATTCTCTCCGGGGACGTCTCCCAACACCGCCGGGCTATCTACCTCTCCGTTCTCGGCCCCGGGCTCTCGTACTGCATTCGGCATACAAGGAAACGAGGACGCTTCCGGTGGTTTCGCGGGCCGCTCCGGTCTGTCTGCGTCCTTGGGAGCAACGCTGACCTGGTCAAATGACCGGCCATCGCGAAGACTTGAAGGTACCGTTGTAGGGGAAGTCGTAGTCGAGGACGAGGATCTGGAAGAGTTCCTCCCGAGTTCCCTGACGGATCTGCTGACGCCCGAGGAGAGATCGAGAAGACTGTCTCGTACAAGTGGTGTCCGCCCGAACATGTTGGGCGCGGATCGTGATGGAGCCATCGGGGGCCATCGGCCCACGTTGGAAGGTCAGCACCACAGATACTCGCGATCGGTACCGGCACCATCCTTGCTGCAGGATATCAAGTCGATATGGGCGGACAACGGCGGCGGTGTGGGCACTCCTGAACTGGCAGGCACTCCGGGCACAAGCGTGACAGGCGCAGGCCTCGGGAATGGCACGCCTAGCTCGTTCACATCTAACTCCGGCCTCGCTAGCAGATCCGGCGAGGATATGCTACCGCCTTCCAATGCCTCTGCAGCGTTCCTCCCGAGTCTTCATCATCACTATCTCAACTCGAAGGTCCAACGTTCGAACCTGCTGGGGAGCGGGCTGTCGGCTCTACATGCCTCCAATGCCAACGGTCTGTCCCATTCCAACCTTACCAGTACACATGTCCCAGAATTGGCCTCGGGTACCCTGTCTCCGCCTCGCACGAGTGTTCTTGGCACCAGACCTCCCATGGGTAGTCCGTCGTCGGATGTATTCTACGGGCAGCCGCGACATTCTTCGACGTCTGGCAACGACGGGTACGATCGTGACGTTGACAACCATAGTATTACGTGCTCACTGTCCGCCAGGGTTTTGCAGGCGCATGCCCCAGGGCAGAGCCTACCTCAAGGCTTGGCAGCCGGTTATTCCAGGATACATGCTTTACCGCCTCCAGTCATTGCGTCGCCGTCGACCCCAGGTACGTTCGCTCAGGCGGGTGGCTTCTCGCCGGGCACAAAGGCGTTTGGGCACGCACAGAGTCCGCCGGGTGACTGGCACAGCACATCGCCCGGTGCTGTGAATGCATTCGATTCTTTCGTGCATCTTACTGCACAAGCGCCTACCATGGCGAGTAACAATTCTCTTGGGGGTTTAGAAACCGTCTTTTCAAGGCTGTCATATTCGGCTGCTGCGACACGTATGGCTCCTGGCGTTATCGCGTCTTCTGATCTGACGTGACTTGGTTGACAGGTGGTACGCAAAGTGTTGGCAATGGTGTGCGTAGTGCAAGCACCCGAAGCTACAACCCTCAGGGGTCCTTGAGTCCCCTCAGCGGTCCAGTACTCACCGGTGATGATGATGACTTATTCAGCATGGATGGATGAGTTGTGTTGTGTGTACAAAAGTAGTTTCCCATGTATAATTTAAGCTCCAGCTGGTTGTGGACAGTAGTCAGTACATCTACTGTATGTATGCTATGCAATGCTGTATGTGATCAATATACATTCATAACAGTGTAAGCAATGATTGAAATGGAGGTGGAACAGGAATTCCAGCCTATGAATGTGAGGATGCCGAGCGGACGGAGGGACTTGCCATTCGAGGAAGAGGAGGAGTCGTTGGACCATGAGAGGGAGACTGTTGAGCATGAGAGGCCATGGGAGGTGGATGCGGAGCACGATATCGAAGACATGTATGCATAAATAACCTACAGCTGCATTCATTGGGATTGATTGGATAGCAACATGGGATTTATTATATGAGAAGTTATGGACTGACGAGCTAAATGAGGATACGGTGATTGTGTGTCCGAGAGACACGCAGCGCGGGGCTAAATGCGGGCAGAGACAGTAGGACACTGACATTGGAGGAGCCCATTCTGTGCGTCCTGGATGCACACGGGGCATGGGCGCGTGTGCATTGCGGATGTGCAGTGGAGCATGCGGTGGTGTGGGCGTCCGGGACGCACAGGGCAGTGTGCGGTGGCACGTGCATCCGGGACACAGCCGGGGAGGCCGTGAGATGTGTGCGCGCATGAGCATCCCGGATGCACAGCCGGGGAGGCCATAGGTTGTGTGTGCCCGTGTGCATCCAGGATGCACAATCTCAGCATGTGGCCTGTATCATCTGGTGCCTGCATACAGGTGCCAGCCATGTGTGCATCCCAGATGCACAATCTCAGCATGCGGCCCGCATCATCTGGTGATTGTGTATAGGTGCCAGCTGCACATGCATCCCGGACACACAATCAGCACATCACCAGTCATGCATGTGACCTCCAGATACCTGTTTGGGATGCGTACATCCCACAATTGCTGCGCTTCCATTCCACAAGAACACATGAGGCAGACATGCACCACACGTCAAAAATTTCATTCACAACTGGCCAGGTCCTCCCAAGACAATATATATACTGAGGACATTCTGCTTGTGCCCCTCTGCTTCCCACCGTCTCAATCCCACCCCCCAGCTTTGCTGTCAGCACCACCATCTCCCTTTAGAATCACGATGCTGACCTGGACGCTTGCCCACTCTGTCTTTGACGTGGTGGTCTCTGTGCTGGGTTTTGTGGAGGATGGCTGCTGGACCCAGCTGACCAAGGATGAGGACAAGTACTTGTGGGTGGATGGTCATGTTGATCAAGCATGGGCGGCCAACAACAGTCACATCTGCATGCAGGTCAGGGCTTTCATTGAGAAGTACAAAGCCATCAAGGATGCCTCAAAAAGGCACATCTTCCTCAAGATGAAGCACAACCAGGATTCAGAGGGCCACGAGGCCATGAATCAGTGGATTCACGCCCACCTCAGTAAGTGGGGCATGCATGAATGAGCCCTAAGCATGCTGCAGGACTGCAACTGCGGGTTGTATGACCTGATGTGGCTGCCCAAGACTAACAAGGTAAGTGTTCTATTGCTGTCAGGTTGCTTTCTAATTGTTGAACAAGGAGTGGTGTGGCGCAGCTGAAGGCAAAACTGCAAAGGAGCAAACAAACACTCCAATAGAACAGAGGACTTACAACAGATCTCAAAGCTACTGAGAGGGAAGACTCAGAGAGGCGTAGAATGAGAGGAGAGATCGTTACATTACAGGGGCATCCAGCCCGGTATATATACACATGAGAGAGCCATCACATGATCGTACAGTAAGCGTAACAGCATGACATCGTAATGGTGCAATGAGCAATGATGCAATAATTGCACCATGGATGGAATGTACTGGAAAGGACTGGACAGGACCAGAAGGGAATCTGGACAGTCCTAGAACATGATGTCATAATGATGTCATGGAAAAGAATGTGCTGGAACATGCTGGAAAGCGCTGGAAAGTGATGGAATGTTCCATGAAGATCTAGAACTAATCATGTGCTACAGGTCTGGATCAAGTCTGTAAAGAATGTATGTAATATGTAGCAACGTAGAACACAAGTCCATAACAGGTAAGGATAAGTCCTATCCTGTCATGTAACACCCAAAATAGTCGAAGTTCAACACTAATCACAGCAGGGACACAGCTGCCAACAATGGAGGGCATGAACATGGTGCAAACATATGACCAGCTTGCGCTTGCACTCTTTGGGGATGGTGCACTGGTGGGCAACTCAATCATGAAGACATGGGTGGGCCTCCTGATTGGATGGATCTGCACTGAGGTGTTGCACTGCGAGGATGTCAGGATCAACTATGAGATCAAGGTGCTTGAGAAGGAGGCTGTTGAGCTCAACAAGAAGTACCAAGATAAGTTCAATTGGATTGATCACATGATCAACACCCCTGATTGCAATCATTGATCACAGATCTCGAGAAGAACCCATCCAGCCACACGCTCAAGGCATACCTCAAGTGCCTGGGCACCAAAATCAGCCTTGCACAAAGATTTGACAACTCAGTCATCTGCAATGCGTTCCAGGAGCAGCTGAAGCACGTCGAGCAGATCCAGGAGCAACTGACGGGCAAGATGACAACCCCGATGCATTTGTATCAGATTCAATGAGTTTCTATTCAGTTGTATATACTGATCTTCATGTGGTAGTGCTGCCCAAACACATTGTCGAGGCCTTGCACCTGCTCGCCAAGGAAGAGGATGTATGTGTGCTGGCCATGGAGATTGCCATCCTCCTCAACAATGTTGACTCTGATCCGCTCACATTCAAGATCCCTGAGGAGGGTATGGAAGAAATCAAATGGTTGAGCGGTGTTGAGGAATACCAGGACGTCAACATGGACACCCTGTGGGCCTACATTGGCCGGCAGAAGGAGTGGTCTATACCCTTCTTCAACACAAAGGAGGCTGTGACAGGCACTTTCAACCCATGGTTCGAGGACAGCATCAAGGCCATGGTGCATGACAACACGATCCCTCTCACCCTTTGTTGGCATCAGCTTGTCAGTATCATCAAGATGGTTGACAACATTCTCCACGGACACCCTACTCTCCTCATGGACAGTGTGGGCATAGGTAAAACCATGCAGGTCATTGGTCTTATCTGCATCCTTGCATACTTTCATGAATATTATGACAAGCATCACCAGTTCCCCAGCAAATACAGTAATGTAGTTTCATGTCTAACCAGAAATTGTATTGATCTGTCCTTTTGTAGGCAAACAGAAGTGCAGGCAAAGCAGCAACACACTGAACACGCCCTCTTTCATGATCATCCCTGTCATGCTCAAGCACCAAGTGCTCAGCAAAATCCATTGTTATGTCTGCCCCAAAATGTTTGACTTCATGTCATACAACTCAAGCATGCATGGCCCCACCAAGGTTCTTAGTTTCTGGCAAGCCTTTGATGTGTTCACACAGCCCCCCTTCCACCAGATTAACCTGGCAATGGCACTGGTGAGTAAATGCAGGCTTTATGTACAAATCTGTCACTGAGCTGGGAATTTAGGCAATTACTCTCAATGGCACCTTGCTCTATGACAAGCCAACAATGTGCCCCCCCTGGCACATCAGGTTGTGCCACCTGCGCAGTGTGCAGGCTGAGGCCAAGCTCCGTGCACAGACTGTCTACAGCAGACAATGGGGCATCATGATCGCCGACAAGGTCCATTTCCTGCAGTGGTTCAACAAGACATACATTGCAGTATGGACCCTTTGCAAGCTTGATTTTCAGTGTGAATACAAACCATGAAAGTGTGGCCTATCAATCCTTTAGTCCCTCAGAATTTGAGGCTAGAGGTGCCAGAGAAGTTACCACAGGGATAACTGGCTTGTGGCAGCCAAGCATTCATAGCAACATTGCTTTTTTATCCTTCAATGTCAGCTCTTCCTATCATACTGAAGCAGAATTTGGTAAGCATTGGATTGTTCACCCACTAATAGGGAACATGAGCTGGGTTTAGACCATCATGAGACAGGTTAGTTTTACCTTACTGATGGAGTGTTATCATAATAGTAATTGAACTTAGTACAAGAGGAACTGTTCATTCAGATATTTGGTATTTGTGCCTGTCTGATTGGGCAATGGTGCAAAGCTATCATCTGCTGGATTATGGCTGAATGCCTCTAAGCCAGAATCTGTGCTAGAAATGATGATGTTGGTCCAAGGGGCAGCAGATCGGCAGATCGGGTACACAATGCCCCCGGGGGAGGGGGGGTGGTCAGGCCTTGACCTGCGTCCGACGAAAAAACCTGCAATAGCCAAGAATAAGCAGCAACCCTCCCTTATAAGGCAGGTGAGGTCAAGCGCTGACCCGGACCGAGGTCTGCCGAGGGTTCAGATCGCATAGCAGGCTCGAGCTAGGGTGCGATTACCGCTGACTGTTGAGCTCGGAATATAATCCGCATTTATGCGATGTATTTCGAGTCTCTGTGCCCTGCCCAAGTCCTTGGG
>KV429122.1:68639-110896 GCA_001632345.1 Daedalea quercina L-15889
AGGGTTCAACTCCCACATCCTGCAAAGATTAAAAATAGGGCAAAGTCCGTAGAAAATGCAGAATAATGCGGAGAAAATTAGGGGAAGGAGCGTACTGGTATATAGACTGTTCTAGACCATGGCAGAGACACCATAGTTCACCCAAGGACTTGGGCAGGGCACAGAGACTCGAAATACATCGCATAAATGCGGATTATATTCCGAGCTCAACAATAGCATTCTTATCCACAGTGGATGCCGGATAGCCCTTAGCATCAGTGATAGTCCACCGAGACTGTCAGTGCCAGCGACTCCTTCCCATTTTCACTCTCTCCCCAGTCAATACCCTGATAGTCCATCACCACAACGGTTCTCCATACATCCACACATAGCCCACGGGATAACTGGTTCACCTTCAAGGCCCCGTGCAACGCCCCCCCGTGCAACGCCCCGCCCTGCAATGCACCCCCGCACTGCCAGCATTGGTATGAGCATCTGTGACACAGAAGGTTATGTTGTCACACGTACTCTCAAACGTGCTGTCCCTGTGCCTTCCGGTGTTGCCGTAGCAAGCCTTGGTACAAGTGCTGATGACTATCTGTGGCGGCACAGCTGGGATGATGCTGCCCGCAGTACATTTGTCCATGTCTATCATGACACACAGACGAAGCAGGACTTCGTCAAAAGGCTCATGGCGCGAGGAGCCCCTGGGGCGGAGATGGAGTACTTATATGACCTTATCATTGGCCTCTGACTATACCTCACTATGCTCGCTATCGTCGTCGGTGTTGCTATCGTGCAGACTGTTGTCTCTGTTATATACTACTAAGCTGATATGACACTTTTATAACATCAGGATCACATGCTGGGAATATTCATTGTTTACTGGTCACCAGGTCCTAGCTATGACTCCTCTTTGACATGACCTATTGGAAGCTACACTGTACAAATTCTGACTGCCTCATGGTGTCTATACATGTTTCTGAGCGCGAACGCCAGCTTCTTTCACGTCTCCCCAAAGTCAGTCGCAAGAACTCCCATGACACGGTTTTCAGAAAGAAGAAATCATCAAAATGTTGTTCAAGGTGATTATTGCCTGCAGAGAAGGAGGAACTTAGGCGGACGCGACTAGAGCGGCGGAAGGCGATAGATGACACTGTCACTTGTGCACATGAGAAACTGTGGGAAGAAGCGCGGACTATGGCAAAGGACCTTCGGAAGCACAACGTGTCATACTACTTCCGTATTATCATGCAAAGGCCAGCCAAGCAGCTCAACGGCCGATGGCCCAATATGTGGAATGCATACCTTCATAAGGAGCTCAAGATTCGAAATGATGGTATGTATATTTCTTTCTCTATATTTTGATCACACGGCTCACAACTCGGACATCCAGATTTGCCTGATGGTGCCAAGAAGTACCAGTGTGCTGATATTGTGGATGAGCTAAGTGAAAAGTGGAATAAGATGTCGCAGGCAGAGAAGAAGGAAGCTACGAAGGAGTCAGTGAAAGAGTTGTTGGAGATGCGAGAGGAAAAGAGCTTTGGAGCTCACAGTGCTAACATTGCGGCGAGCCATGATGCACGTTTCACTGTTACAACATTGGAACATGAGGTATGTGGTTTCCCGTGAAGTAAATGTGCTGTACTCACATTGACAAACATCGGCAACAGTGCGATAAACTGCGTGACCAGACAAAGACTCAAACGTTGGTGATTGCTGTGCCCTCAGAGCCTGATGTGTGGTTCATGCCGACTGTCTATGTGAGCTGCCCCGGGGTCCTTGAGTTCGTACAGACCCTCACAAAGGAGCCACCCGAAAGGTTTGCAGCTCGTATGGCAGCATATCTCTCGTCTGGTGTGGCAGGTATGTACATTAGTTAACTTATTATCACCATGAACTGACTGTGGTTATAGGCATGATACAAAACCACGCGCAGTGTCTTCTTGCTGCGAAGCATCACCTCACAGAAGTTGTAAAGTGATTGATGAGTAAGTTCCTGCACACATGATAGTAAATGGCCAATTGACTTCAATCATTCAGATGAAGTGGCGCGAATTCCAGTCCCTAAAATCAAGTACAAGAACTTCGCAAAGAACGTCACCCTGCCATACCACCTGCAGATCAAGAACTATCCCCCAGGCATCAAGTTCTGCGCACCAAGCTACCTGAGTGAGCTCGCTGAGATCGAGCTCATTACGCATGCATGGGAGTCTGGCACGACTTACTGGTATTATCTCAATGGCAAGGAATATGACATTTGGCTTCATGACTACAATGCAGGCCGACTTGCAGGAATGATGCACGACGAATGTGATAACAATGAGGATGTCAAGTCCATGAACCCTGCTGTCCCCAATGCTGCCACCACCTCTACGTCCACCTCTTCTAGTCCCCACGCTGTCATGGCCGCTGACTCCTTGCCCGCTGCTGACTCCTCGCCTGCTGCAAACTCCTCGCCCACGATCTCCACCTCACCTGCCACCGCCTCCATATCTGCCATCACCCCGCCTGCTGTTACGCCCACACCCACCATGTCCGCTGCCGCATCTGGCGAGGGTATCATTTCCCCACCTACTACCACCATGGATTTAACCGCTGCCGTGGTGCCCGACACTGTCTCTTGGCCGACCATGCAGAGTTCAGCTAATAAATGTCAGCATCCCGGTGACAGCGCAGCCCCCAAAGCCAAGAAGGCAAAGGCCCCACTCTCTAGCTTCATCAACCATGGCTGTGTCGTCGATGGGAATGGCCATCCCGTGCCTATTGAAGAGACAACACGCAGGCCACGTAAGAAGGAGACTGCGCCAAGGAAGCGGGCGCAGAAGAAGAGGGGGGAGAACACACCATCTCAGGCCACGGCTGCGGTGACCCCTGGTCCACTGGCATTGTCAACAGATCCACACCCCATCAACTCATGATGAGGGCAGATGGTCATCTCAGCATTCTAAATCCTTGCATGCCCCACGGGTTTCTTGTCTTCAATGCTATCCTCATACCTGTTTATCCTAATGTACACACCATCCCGAGCTATACATGATTTCTGCAATGACAGCCATGAGATGAGCCTTGACTGACTACAATGTAAGTATAAAGTATGATAGAGTTGAAGTCCCATACTCTTGGTAATGTATCTCTTGCACGCAATTACTAAGGTGCTGCAGTCACCGACTGCTGACGCGAAGTCTATAGTGTCAGCGGCAGGCTGTGCTTGGCACAAGCTGTGATCTCACTGTCAAGAGGGCTGAAAGACAACGTGGAGGCCACTGTACTACAGAGATGCTTGGAGTCACGAGAGGGACAGGCGGTGGGTATGAGGCTCAGACTGCGAGGCGGGTGGCGGCGATGGCGGCGGGGCAAGAGGCAGTGTTGGCGATGGGGCAAGAGGCAGCGTGGCAGCGTGTGACAGCGACGGCGATATGCACCTGGCTGTGCCTGGGCGCTCGGAGGAACCTCAGGCGCTGCCTCGCCCAGACCTCGGCACCAGTGACATGGAATGACAAAACTGTCTCAGTCAGCAGGTGCCCTTTCTATCTCCCTTGCTCCCGACGCTGAGGCACGTGCCTTACAGCAGGGGGTACTAGTAATAGTAGAGGTCACTAGTATACAGAGCCCCAGTAAACACAGCCTGCAATAGCTATCAAACAAAAAAAGAGCGAGGGAAAACGGACAGGATGTGGGCACGGGACACGGGCGAGAGCATCGTCACCGTTGGTGACGACGAGCATGCATGTGGCGGCAAGCAGGAGGCACTCTGTGGGCGATGGCGCCGAGGATCGGGGCTCGACGATTTGATGGGAGCGGGGCCACGCGATCATACCTTCCATTTCGAGAGATGGAACTATTAATAGCATGGGCTGTCTAGATCGGTGACAGGCTGCAAAGGGCAGGAGCGGTTGATTACTCTATGAGGAAATGGAACAGAGGGAATGCATAGTAGAATACATAGTGTGCGACCATGGAGCTCTGGGAGCTCGTTAGCTTGGTGATACGCCATCCATCACGCAAGCTAATTAGCCGGAGGATACCCGAGGTCGAGGTGCGATGACCGAGCCGCTACAGACGCACCCCGGGAAGGCCGGTATCGATCTCAAGTCTCCCACACAGAAGCTGCACACATGTACTGTCCGGAGCGCGGGCCATCGACAGCGATGTCACTTGCACAAAGCCCTATACGTGACGTCGAGACCGATCGAAGGCTTATCCATAGAGATTGCAGCGAGGCGTCAGGCATGCCGCAGTGGTGGCCCCTGCGGAGCCACACTGGCTCAGAGCGCTCGGGAGTCGGAGTTGACTCAAGGTGGAATCTCGGCATCTCCCGTCAACTGTACAGCGCAGCTCAGCAAGGTTCAGCCACTCGGTCCCGCGCCTCCGAGATACACCGACTCGAGGGGAACAAGCGCCGTCGCCTAGCAAGACCACCTCCCGCCATGGTATGTCCTCGGTCATCCTCGTCGTCTCGGAGGATGAAGTGCTGACAGTCTATCATATAGCCCAAGGAAATCCGCGACATCAAACAATTCATCGACATCGCCCGGCGAAAGGACGCTTCAGGTGCGTCATTTCTGCTCACTTGCATACTTGGGCGACTGCAGCGTACTGACTTGCCTTCGCTGGTCGTAGCGGCGCGCATCAAGAAGATCGCGCCCCGGGTTGCTGGTGGGAAGACACGCACAAAGTTCAAGATTCGCTGCTCGCGTTACCTCTACACCCTTGCTCTCGATGACCCCGAGAAGGCGGAGAAGCTCAAGGCGAGCCTCCCCCCTGGTATGTATCTCTACACCATTCTTGGTCACCTGTTCTGCGCACTTTGACTTGCCAACCCCTCGTCCGTCTCTGGCTGATTGGTCACTGACTTCCCCTACTCGTGCAGGCCTGAACATCGTCGAGGTTGAGAGCACACCAAAAAAGAAGTAGAGGTCGCCGTTTCTTCTCTCCACCAGGGATAAGTCCAGGGTGTGGCTAGTTGAGGCTTGGAGCTAGGAGAGCGGAGGGTCGGCCCCTTGACTGGGTGCCCTTCGCGTGGGGTCTGCGGCAGGTGCGCAGGCTGACGCCGTCGATTGCTATCACTTCTGCTATATTGTTAGGCAACATCATCATATGCACCGTGTATATGCTCCTCACGACACTATAATATGCACATACGCAATGTCGCCCGCGTGTCTGATTCCCTCGACACTCGTCGCTGCATACTTCGCTCGTCGCTAAACAGGACAGCTTCTCGGTACACTGGCCTCTTCTGCGTTGTATACACAGGGTTCTATGCCCGCGTCGCCCATTCACCACGTTGTTACCAAAGCCCGCATCTGCGCCGTGAAGCTGCGACTGAAATAGACCCTCTATTGAGGTTTGAAGTGTCGTACATCATACGTCCGGCGTCAGATCAAACGGTATGAAGCTCTGGTATGTCCTGAAGCTTCCGACAGCACACAGTTTTAAGCGTCGCCTTGCGGGGATATGTATTACATATTGTTTCCAGCTGACGTTTCGTGAGGAGGAATGTGCACCTGGTGACAGGGACTGTTTAGGTGAGATCGACGCCTTGTGCATGCTGGAACTTACACAAGAACCAACCAGGGCGAGTACATGGTAACCACAAGGGATTTCAAGGTACAGCAAGTGTCGCGATTTATGCCGAGCAACGGCCTGAGCCTACCTCACCTTGTCATCCCATCATTTCCATTCATCAGTTACCACGACGGGTGTTCGCTATACTACCCGCGTACGATCCACGAATCGTCCCTTAGGCATCAGATCATCGCCAAGGGCACTACTCCTACAAGCCGTGGGAGGTAGTTGGGGACTGGCATGCATTGAGAACAGGGCTGAATACGAAAGTGATCATTATATAGCTAGGACACAGAAAGCTGCCCACGAGCAAATAGATATTCTTTTAGTGGAGCTTGCTAGTATGTCTCGCATAGCACATTCCCTGTATTCTGAACGCGATGGATCTTCGTGTAAATTTGCTACCCTAGTCTGTTATAGGAGTATTGCTCGACAGTTTCCTGCCTCTTGTCTGGACCTCTAGACCCATGTCAAGCCACAGGAATACCAGCGTATTCATCGTATCCAAGCGCAAGGTTGAGGTTCTGGACGTTTTTGAGTATCATGCCTTGCAGAAGAGTGAACAAAATATACCTGAAGGCACTGCGTAGCTGCACCTTTCAGTAAATTGTCCAAACCACCCTGAATTCACCATAAGCGTCCACGCAGACGGGTGTTCACAAGTCCATAAGACTCACGACAACAACAGCACGGTCGCCCTGACTGTGAACTTGGAATCCACCTACAGTCCACCCATGCTTGTTCTCGATGTCCTGTAGGACGGGCACGTCCCTTTTGATGGTGATCAGCTTTTCACCCGTATACTTATCCTCGTACAACTCCTTCACGTCCTTTGCAGTAACGGTCTCCTTAAGTGGCATCGAGAGCACGGAGATGATCCCACTGAACCAGGGAGCCACATTGGGAACGAATGCGACCTTCAGGGGACTCGCTCCCGACGCGAGCAGACGCGACAAGTGGCGTCCCGCCTCGCGCTCATGGATGTGGTCGGTGAGTGAGTACGGCTTGATGCCGCCCATCAGGCTCTCCGGGGTGACCTTTGGTGCAGTGGTCGGCCGCCCGTCTGCCGCGGGCGGGCCTGCGACCGTGCCTGCACCACTGTACCCTGACACGCCAAAGACCGTGGGCCACGCGTCGTACTTCAGGTGCTTCAACAATGGCGCGACGAGTAGCTGTGACGAGGTCGCGTAACATCCTGGGTTCGAGATCCGCTTCGACGCGCGGATGGCCTCACGCCCATACAGCTCTGACAAGGGAACAGACGAATGAATGAGATTTATATTCTAGCGATGTTCTACAGGTTTGATCGAGACTTCTCACCCGGAAGTCCATAGGTCCACCCGTCCTCGAATCGGTAATCTGCACTCAGATCCACGATCACACTAGGCTCTCCGCTCTTCCGCTCCTTCGATCCCCGGTCGACGGCGTCCACAAAGGGCTTGCAGATGCCATTCGGGAGCGCCATGACCCACGCATCGACCTCGCCGTCTTTCTCCATCCGCTCAACGTCTTCCGCAGAAAGGTCGGAGTACTTGATGGTCGCCCTCGTGTAGCCGTCGAGGGAGTAGCCTGCAAGTTGCCGCGAGGACACGTGTGTAAGGTTCAGATGAGGATGGGAGGAAAGAAGAGTGGTCAGCGTCTGCCCAGTGTAGCCCCGCGCTCCAATGAGTGCCAGGCGTTTTGGCTCCGTAGACACCGACGACGTGGCGGTAGCATAACCCCTCGACGAGCCCCGGATGGATTTCCGAGCAAGGGTCGAGTAAGACCGAGAGCCACCAGGGACAGCTCTGTGTGGAGGGGCCGACGGGCCGACAGGGAGGTACGACCTGCTGATCCTACCCTTCTCCTCGTAGCCATGGACAATCTTCTCGACCTCCTTCACGTCCTGGACACCGTACCAGAACAGGCTCCTGCCTGCCCGCGTGAAGCTCCCGTCCGCCCGCTCAAAATGCCACGCCCGGTTCTCGTCATCCGCACGCGCAGTCCAGAAGAGCTTGCGATGGTCCTTCTTGATCGCGTTGAAGACGTTGTCGACGATGCCGTTCATGATGCCGTTGCGCGAGGCGAGTAGCTTGGTCAGGATCGGCACCTCGTCCGCCGGGTGCGATACGACTGCGACAACGTCGAGGGGTTCGTCGCCGTAAATCGTGTAAGGCGTTTCCTTGATACGACCGAGGACGCCAGCGACACTGTCGTCGGCGGACAGCACGTCCGGGTCGCGATCATGGATTACCTGGCGGAGACGGTCTGCGCCAACGGACTCGATGGAGCTGTGCTTGAACAACTTGTAGCCACGGCGGATCAGCGTGCCCGCACCACTGTCCGTGAAGAGCTCTCTTTGCAACATATCTGCCCGGATCACTGCGACGGATGAAGAACGCGGCAGGTGGTCTAATAGCTCCTTGAACTCGCGAAGCTTGAGCTTGGTGCCGTACTTGACCCACGGTTGCCTCATGAGCTCGTCATACTCCTGCACAACTCTCGGCGTCAGAGCAGGTTATAACATTCAAAGCAGCGGCGCACCTCGTCCAGGTTGATGACGTCTAGCTTCTCCCCCGTTACGCCGTGGAACAGACCACCCTTCTCATTCAAGAAGACGATCTTCAACGGCTCGAGCTCTTTGGCGAGCTCTCCTGCAGCAATGTCGGCATTGACGTTCAGGATCTGACCTGCGTCGGACTCAGCCAGACTAGTCAGGATTGGAAGTGCTCCGGCGCGAATAGCTGCCTCCAGGGGGCGCTTATCGACCTTGGTGATCTTGCCGACCAGCCCATACTTCTCCTTGTCCAGATAATCTGCGCTGAATACACCGGATGTAATAGGACGCGCACGCGTGCCTAGTTTCTCGAGCGCACCGACCAGCTTCAGATTCTCCTCCAAGAAAACACGCCGTGCAATTTGCAGCGTCTTTGCGTCTGGATGGCATGAGACCTGATGCCGCGAAGCATACGACTAAAGCGCACCTGTTACACGGATACCGTCTATGTAGTCGGGGACTACTCCCTCCGCCTCGATGATATTGTTCAGCTGGGGACCCGCGCCGTGCAGGACCACGGGGTACAGGCCCACTCGGTAGAGAAAGCTCAGGCTCAAAGCGAGTTCGTCGATCTGGTCGAGCACTGCGCCACCGATTTTGATGACGGCAAACTTAGCGGGGTTCGACGCGTCTGACGAAGAAGAGAAAATCCTTAAGTATCGCTCGACTTCACGCTTGGTACCGATGGAATAGAGTAGTCGTGTGATGGTGTCCTGGCGAACTTTTAGCATGCACCGCGCCGGGGAGTCATATACTGGTGCTTACCCGGTCCGTCTGGGCCCCTGATTGTATCCCTCTTGTTAAGGCAGGGGCCCTACGCTTCACGGCATGTACCGCAGCTTGACGTCGCCCTGCAACAAGGATCGCACGTTGCGCCCCACTGTTGCCAATCGCAACCCTAGAAGCGCGACTGACAGCATACATGGTTGTAGGAGGAACAGCGGGGAGGGAGGGCAGAGGACCGAGAAGGAGAAAAACGAGCGAGAGTCAAAGAAGTAGTCAGGTCGCTATTTCAGCGCTCAGCCACTGACTCCGGGCGCTCATTTCCGCCACTTCGTCAACTGGCGATTTCTGCTTGCCGGGATGAGTTCCGCAAACTCTATCTTATATGTACGAAGATCGAAGGATCATGCATTACTCGGTTCTTAAAGCCCTTGAGAGCCGGTAGCCGTGAACGAGCTGCGGGGTGAATGGTTCTGAGCATACCTGACTCAGTACTAGTAGTAGACTCTCTTCAAGTTGATTCCAAGTTCTGTTTCGAAGGCTAGACTGCAGAAGAGCCAGTGGGGTGGGGATCACTGGCTTGTCGGTCCATGGCTAGGCTTATCGCATCGTACTGCAAACACAATACTGTAAACAACGAGCACTAATTAAAGTCTGCTTAAGGTATCGATTAACAAGATACATGAGTGTGCGCCCGGGCTGTGAGTACTGAGTCGTCAAGATAATTTCGGTGTAATGATGCAGTTTAGCATGTCCCAAACGCAAGAGCAAAATGTATCATAACTGGTCGAACGGCCTCATCGCCTCCTCCAGGGCGTCGGCATCGAACGAATCGAACTCCATGAAGCTCGAGTCCGCTTCCTTCGTCTCGTCGTCCTCCTCACAGCCTGTCGCTCGCGGAGGCGTATCGTCTGGAGTGATCGGCCCAGCATTCTTACGCTCGATACTCGCACGCGCGCTCATGATTAGCGGCGCTTGCGCCTGCATATGACCTTCGCAGGGTGCTTTAGACGGGGGCACTCGGACGAGCGGAGGCTTGAACGGCTTCTGTTTCGTGGGAAGCACCTGCGACGGCGTGAACTGCGACGACACTCCCTTCTTCGTCGGCCGCATCCCCAGTACCCGGTTCTTCGGCATGGGGTGGTGCTGACATGGAACATGCGGTGGCTGAGAAGTGTACGGCATGGATGGTGGTGTAGAAGCAGGGCCGGCAGAGCCCGTGCGCTGCCGGGGCGAAGGGTCATCTGCGGGCGGCGTGAAGGGCATGTCCGGAGATGGCGGCGAGGGGGATGGCTTATTGGGAGCTCGAGTGGCGGCGGCGATCGCCAGGCCGGGAGGAGTGACCTGAGAATAGCAATCGCCGTGCGGAATATGCGAGCTCAGTTGCTCGGTCTCTGTAATCACGACGGGGGAGCTCGAAGAGTCGGCCGAGGTACGTGCGTTGGACGAGGAGGGCGCGTCCCAATCCGTATCCATCATGTCTACACTGCCACTGCCTGCCGCATCCGCTGTCCGCGAAGACTGTGGAACTTTGTCTCTGCCTCTTCTGACTTTGCTGCCAATTTCACTGGCACTGAATTGAGCTATTGCCGCCGAGGATCGCCGAGTGCTTGTGCTATCCTGGCGATTTTGCGCAGATCTAGTACTACCTCTCCCTCCCATGCGTCGTTCTTGGGCCTCTACCCGACGCTGGGCACAGATGAGGGTTTCGTGGCAGGCACCCACTATCAGACCTGTCATCTCATTGAACTGTTCGCGGATGAAGGAGGAAGACATGCTGTCTGAGCTTCCCGACGGTGAAGGCGCTACAGAACCCGGTCGGATGTTCCTCGAGTTGGAATGGGCACTAGAAACGGCCATCGAGCCGGGCTTGAAGCGCGTGGAATTAGGCTGGAAGTTCGGATGTGGGTCATACTCTTCGGGATCGAAGTCCAGCATTGTTTGCGGTGCCGTGCGTTCTGGAAAGAGAGGATCAGTGAGACGTGGAACAGAGCATCAGTGATACACGAATATGACGTTGCGGGGTTGGACGAACAGAGATTGGGTGCGGAAGTAAAGTCCGGACAGGCAGTTATATCTTTGCGAAGAACCGGTGCTCACCGTGGAGCACCTCATCCAGGGTGAGTAACAGCACGAGGGATAGGCAGCTTAGATCATATATAATTAGAACGAGACGCGCACACCTGTACACGTTCATTCGGAGGTTGTGGAGATGTAGAAAGAACTGCGATGGATCGGCTTTGTATAACCGCGCAGCCATTTACCAGTAGAACGCGGGACACGAAAGAAAAGAAAGAATCGCAACTTTACCTCTACGGCTTGCTCCTAGCTCCTTCGTCAAAGCTTTGATAAACGGGGGCTGCGTCTGGTGCCAGCCAACATGGTCCTGCATGACTGGCTTGAGGAAAGGAGGAGAGTATGGGTCGATCTCCGTTATGTCGTGATCCATAGCGGCCTAACACCGCTGTTTCGTAGTAAATTCACAGCAAGGAAAGCACTGAGAGAGGAAGATAGTGGCTTCGGTTTGCAGTGGATTGTCGTATAAAGACAAAGATCGCTTCTGTGGCAGCGCGACGCGTCGGGGCGACTGTCACATGATCTTGTGCCAAACCGCCCTGTACTTTACTTTGTCTGCTTGATTTTTGGCTAAAGATAACACCCCATTACTACATAGACCTACTATACCACATCGTACATAAGTATGCTTAGCACCATAGAGTTTGCTTGTAGCGGGATATAAACGCAGAGTTCATCATCATGCTTGATTTTGGGAACTTGGCATCTGCACGATCGCCGAGAAGTGAACTTGAAATATTGGGAGGTTTATAGATGCTTGATAAATGATGCTAAATACTGCGCACGTTAGTTTGTTATGGACATTCAAATCTGCACGGCCAAGCGGCAGTATCGAGTGGCTGCGGGTAAGGGCACGTGGTGAATGTCCATGACTTCCGAATTTGGACATGCAGGACGCGTCGCTCGAGAGTTGAACTTGCACAGGGTTGAACTTCTCCCGCCACCGAGCTTGCTGCTCGACCGCACGACCTCGCTGTGCACCCTGGCACGGCACGATGCCTGTACCAAGACTATCTCAGAGCGCGGAGGCCGCGAGAGCCGCCGCGCTTCAAGCCGAGTTCAACGAGAAGAAATGGGTCTGGGTTCCGGACGACAAGGAGGGCTATCTGGCTGGATGGGTAGCAAAGGAGGAGGAGGACATGGGTGAAGTTGTGATTGCCTCTGGAGGAGAGGTGCGCGTGCTAGTACTGTGCTCAGTCAATAACCTTAACATCGGACTTAAGATACGAAGGTTGCCACTATATGCGCTTTCAAAGATGAACCCACCTAAGTTCGACCGCGTCGATGACATCGCGGACCTGACATTTTTGAACGAAGCAAGTGTGGTACACAACTTACGCTTAAGGTATGGCTCTGGTGCAATCTATGTGAGTAGCTCATTCTACCTGACTAGTATATTGGGCTTGTGCCGCCCAGGCACGCTGGCGGAGGGTTAGTCGTGTAGGCGCAAGGAGGCCACTCATCAGCTCGTTATTGACTGGAGAAATGCCTGTACACACGGCGGAGGGTTGCTGGAGAGACCGGACTAGATTTATTCGGCCTCTGCCTAGGCAGCTGTGCTGTATACACGCTCATCTGAGGGTCGCTTGCTCAGCTAAGACCATGTTTGGAAGTAATGCTAACCCGTCTACACAGACATATTCTGGTCTATTCTTAGTAGCTATTAACCCCTACCAGCACCTTCCGCTCTACTCGGACGCAATCGTTCACCAATACCGAAGCAAGCGACGAGATGAGAACCCACCACACATATTCGCCATCGCCGAACGCGCATGGATCAACATGGGCGAAGAACGCGAGAACCAGAGTATCTTGATCACGTAGGTGACCTCTTTAACATTTGAGAGCTGAGAAGAGAGTAACGTATATGTAGCGGCGAGTCCGGTGCAGGTAAGACGGAGAGCACTAAGAAGGTCATTCAATACCTTGCGGCAATTGCTACTGATGTGCACCCTCCGCCTTCACACTCACAATCTCCGTCCCTGACACATTCAAACACATTCAATTCTATCATGCCGACGTCTGGTCTGCCTCGTAGTAGCTCCTTCCGAAAGCATGGCAAAGGCCTCTCTTCGTCAGGGTCCGGCTTCACGGCAAAGGACCGACTTGGCCTGCTCGAGCGCCAGATTCTGCAAGCCAACCCGATCCTCGAGGCCTTCGGTAACGCACAGACTCAACGGAATAACAACTCCAGTCGGTTCGGGAAGTTCATTCGTATCAGTTTCTCGCCCGATGGCAGCATTGCAGGCGCCAACATTGATTGGTATTTGCTTGAGAAGAGTAGGGTGGTGGTGAGGAGCGAGGCAGAACGGAGCTTTCACGTGTTCTACCAGTTGATGGAGGGAGGCGGCAGCTTGAAAGGTACGATAGGCAGCGGCTCTATTGAACATCGGGCTGACGTGACTCTCAGATACGTTGCTCTTGGACGGCGGTGTCGAGGATTACGAGTATCTCAACAAGAGCAGACGAGAAGTCGACGGGATCGACGATAGAGAAGAGTGGGCGCTGCTCAAGGTGCGCCCGTCTTTATCCATCCACGAGTTGTGCTAATGGAGGCCTGTAGAATGCACTGGAGACCGTCGGCTTCACTTCGGCTGAACAGTTAGACCTCTTCCGAATCGTCGCCGCCGTTCTGCACATCGGGAACATCACGATTACCGAGACGCGCTCGAATGACGCGGTCATGCCCGATCCGTCACAAGCGGAACGCGTCTGCCATCTCCTAGGAATCCCTGTTGCCGAGTTCACCAAGGCCGTTCTCCGTCCTCGAGTCCTGGCTGGACGCGAGTGGGTCACACAGGCACGGACACAGCAGCAAGCGCTGGACGAGCTCTCTGCTCTATGCAAGACGCTTTACGAGAAGTCATTCGGGATGCTCGTCGATCGCATCAACCGTGCACTCGATCGGCCGTCGTCCAAGTCGACCTTCATCGGCGTGCTCGATATCGCGGGCTTTGAGATATTCGATGTGAACGGGTACGAGCAGCTTCTGATAAACTACACGAACGAGAAGCTGCAGCAATTCTTCAACTATCACATGTTCACCCTCGAGCAAGAGGAGTACGCGCGAGAGGGCATCGAATGGGACTACGTCAACTTCGGGCTCGACCTCCAGCCGACGATTGACTTAATCGAGACAAGTGGCAACGCCATCGGTATACTCAGCCTCCTCGACGAGGAGTGTATCATGCCGAAGGCGACGGACCTGACATTCACAAACAAGCTACACGCACTCTGGGCGAGTGAGCCGTTGCCTGGCGAGGATTCACACCCTGGGAGCTCAAAATACGAGCCCACGCGGTTCGAGCAGGGCTTCATCATCAACCATTATGCCGGTCGGGTCGAGTACCGGACGGACGGCTGGCTGGAGAAAAACAAGGATCCTCTGAACGACAACTTAACGCGTGTGCTCGCGGCGTCCACAGAACGCTACGTCGCGAGACTCTTCGCCGAGTACAGCGAGATGCCGTCTCTTGTGGGTGCGCTGACGATGGGGAAGAAGCGGGTCACGAAGAAGGGCGCCTTCCGGACGGTCGGCCAGAGACATAAGGAGCAGCTTGCCGGGCTCATGGCCCAGCTGCAAGCTACTCAGCCACACTTCGTCCGTTGCATCGTCCCAAATACGCACAAGAAGCCTGGGAGAGTCGACGTACCCCTTGTCCTCGATCAGCTCCGGTGTAACGGTGTCCTTGAGGGTATCCGTATCGCGCGTCTCGGCTATCCCAACCGTCTCCCCTTCGTCGAGTTCCGTCAGCGCTATGAGGTGCTCACACCTGGAGTCATCCCTCGTGGGTACATGGATGGCCGGAAGGCATGTCTGCGTATGGTCGACGCCCTCGAGCTTGACAAGGCCAACTTCCGTATCGGTACCTCGAAAATTTTCTTCAAAGCAGGCGTACTGGCCGAGCTCGAGGAGCGCCGAGATGCACTTCTGTTTGATATCTTCTCGAGACTGCAAGCGGTTGCGAGGAAGTGGACTGCAAGACGGCAGATGAAGAAGATCCTCAACCGTGCTGTTGCTATCCGCACCATCCAGCGAAATGCCCGGGTGTACGGGGAGCTGCGCGACTGGCCATGGTGGCAGTTATACACCAAGGTCAGTTTCTGTGATCAAGGTGCATTTGACGGTACATTGAACACTTAGACAGGTCCGTCCCCTGCTTGCTGCGACGCGCAATGACGACGAGCTGCGGAAGAAGGAGGCAGAGCTGGCTCTTGCCAAGGAGCGCGCTGAGCGTGATCAACGTGAGAAAGAAGCTCTCGAGAGTCTCAAGATGCGCTTGGAAGCGGAGAAGCGGAAGGTCGAGGACGACCTTGGGGCAGAGCGTGCCCTCGCGATAGACAAGGACGCACTTCTTGATCGTAGTAAGAAACGAGAAGCCGAGCTGGAAGAGGAGGTGACTGCTCTGCAAGCTGACCTCGATACTCTTGACTCTCAACTCGATCGAGCCCTCAAGCTCCAGAAGGAGAGCGAAGAGAAACATGAAACACTTCGACAGGCCTTTGACCAAGCAGCTGAACATCTCGTTCGCTTGGAGAGCGAGCAACAGGAATGGGAGAGTCGAGAGGTCGAACTCAATGAGCAGCTGGATCTTGCCCAAGAAGATATCGACGCCGTCAAAGCTGAGCGAGATAACCTCGAGAAACTGGGTGAAGAGCTGAAGAACCTCGTAGCTCAAAGAGAGGAAGACCTCGCTCGCACGAAGGAGCGGATGGAGTCTACGCTCTCAGATCTGGGGACCAAACTAACTGCAGAATCGAGGAACAGGTATGCGTTAACCGAAGTCCCTCAGTGATAGCTTACCCAGTTTACTAGGGATGCGCTTCGTGAGAAGGCCGATAGCTTTGAGCAAGAGGCCAGGCAAGCTAAGCAGCAGCTTGCGGAGCTGGCGCGTACTGCAACAGATTATTCCTCCATGATCAAGAGCAAGGAAGAGGAGGCAGAACGCCTAGCAGTAGACTTGGACAAATCGAAAGCCGAGCGTAGCCGCTTGCTGAAGCAAATCACCGAATTGCAGGGCAAGAGTGATGCGTTGACCGTAGAACTTCTTGCACAGCACAACGATCGAGAACGCGACGCTGCAGTTCAATCGAAGCTTCAGGAGGAACTTGACGAGCTCCGGAGCGTCTTGGCGGCTAAGACTAGTGAGGAAACACGTCGATCTGAAGTCGAGAAGAGTAAAGAGCAAGAACTCGCGAACCTGCGTGCACAGGCGAGTAAACTGTCGCAGGACCTGGATGATGCACGCAGATCTGCCTTGGAGGGACAGACCAAGCTCAAGGTTGACCTTGACACCCTTACACGAGAACACGCGTCACTGGAGAAGAGTCACAGATCGCTATCAGAGCGGGAGCAGTCCATCCGGTCCGAGCTCAAAGCAGCCGAAGCGTCGCTGGCGGAGGCTGTCAAGGCTAGACGTAGCCTCGAGTCGGATCTGCAGGCTTCTCGGTCCCGCCAGATTGACACGGACGGCCAGCTGGCCGAGGCGTTGAAGGAAAAGGAGGTGCGCCACTCCTCCTCGATCATGGGCAAGGCACTAACTCGTGTCATAGCACCTTGAGCGCCAACTTGCTGCCATGCAGAGCAAATTCGAGGATTCCGAAGACGTCGTGCTTCAGCTTGAGCGAGAGAAGGGTGCCCATGATCGACAGCTGGAGACACTCAAGAAACAGCTCAGCGACGAGTCGGCGAGACGCAGCCAGCTTGAGAAGGCTGCGTCTTCTCAGAAGCAAGAAATTGCGAGGTTGAAGGACGTGAACTCCAAGCTTGATCGCGAGCTCAACAAGGCGCTTTCTGATCTGAAGGCACGCGAATGGGAAGTCAAGCAGCTCGAGGCTCGTCAAGACAAGACTATTGTGGAACATGTCCACGTACTCGAAGAGGCCAAACGCGTCACCGATCGGCAGTTGCAAGATGCACAGGCAGAGCTGCAGGCAAGAGAAGCTTACATCAGGTCGCTCGAGAAGGCCAGAAGTAAATTTATGATCGAGGCAGAAGACCTCGTTCGAGATAAGGAGAACGAGCAGCTGCAGCTTCGCGCTAAGGACAAGAAGATCAAGGCAGAAGAGGATAGGGCTATTCAGGCTGTCGCCGCGCTGGAGAAGGAGCGACGGGCCAGAGAGGCTGCAGAACTTCACGTTAAGCGGCTTCAGAATGATCTGGAGCTCAAGCAAAGTCAGGTTTCTGATGCTGTTCAGCAACTGACGAATGTTCAGAAGGCGAAAGACAATCTGGAGCTCGAGCTCACGAGGCTTGCTGACGAGGCTGATGCGCCCAACTCTGCCGCGAGGCTGCAACGGCAATACGAAGCTCGTATCTCTCAGCTCGAGGAGCAACTACAGGATGCCGAGGTAGCGAAGACAACCACTGTCAGAATCAAGGAGCATGTTGACCGCCAACATGCTGAGATACGAAGACTAATCATGAGCAGCGGTCCGAAGGATGACTCATTCCGCTCCCGCTTGCTCAGAGAGCTCGAGCTTGCGGATGAAGAGATGGAAAGAGAATTGTCCATTCGACGCCATACCACAGGATCAGATGTTCGTTCGCTCGCGAATCTCACTCCTTCTAAGCGTTCTCTTGCTCAGGCGAACGGGACACCTCGAACTCGCAAAGATTCGCATCCAGATGCAGCTCATGTGCAGGAGAACAGGCAAGCCCAGGTCAACGCCCTCAAGCAACAGGTCCAGATATTGGAGATCCAGATGGCTGCTTCGACACGGGTACGACAGTACCTTGAGCAGTCCCTACGCGAGATGACTGCGGAGCTCTCGAGCTCGGATGGCTCGAAGCAGTCTCTTGAGCAATATCGTGCTCGCCTGGCCAAAGAGAATGCTCGTCTTGCGGAACTGCTCGAAGATGAGGCTGAAGCGAGGCGAGCTGCCGAAGCTGCCCAGGTCAACGGTGTCCAGGCGATGTGGGACAAGTTCCAGACTACTATTCAGCAAGAACGAGACAGCTATAGCAGGCTGGAGGAGTCGCGGAAGGCCTTAGTCGTACGACAGCGTGCTGCTGCAGTCGAGCTGGAGGATCAGCGTCGACAAGTCCAAGAACTCTTGACGGCGAAGAAGCAGATGCAAGCTGAGATCGCAGATCTCAAAGATCGACTCGAAGTGGAGATCGTGGCGAAGAACGGGGAGACCAGTGTGTTGAACCATGCCATTCAAAGATGATCACTCACAAATCTCCAGATGCTCGACGGGAGCTCCAGTCACGTCTCCAGGAATTGGAGATCACGTCGTCTGCGTCAACAACCATCCACTCGGGTGTGTACCCTTTACTCAAGGCTGTTTGAGTCATGCACTAAAGAGTCGTGGGTGATAGAGCTCCAAGAAGCCGTCGAGACTTACAAAGTCAAGGTGGAATCTTACATTAAGAAGCTAGAGGAGGCGGAGATTGCGAAAGCCAAGATTGCTCGTGCAGAAACACTGTGTACGCCTCGTGTCCTGCATTTGTTCGCTTGACAATTGACACTTCTTATCAGCACGCCGTGCACTGGCAGATGCAGAGAAGGCTCATGCTGATGCCGTTACTGAACGGAATGCAGCAGAAGAGCGACTGAAGGCCGCCGAGGAGCGCACCCGCGAGCTCGAAGCCAGACTAGACGAAGAAGGACGAGAGTCATCTGATCTGGAACTACTCCGGCAACGACTCGCAGAGGAGATGGAGGATGAACGCAAACATCACCAAGAAGAGCTGTCAGAGCGAGACTTCACGGCGGATCAGACGCGCAAGAAGTATCAAGGTAGGTGACCGTGACTCCTGCGAAGACAGACCGTTCATGTAAGTGTTCGCAGCGGAGCTTGCACAGCTCAGTGAAGGTGAGCTCAATGCCATAGTCTCTGGACGTAGCTCACTTCCGTGAACGATCAGAGCTACAATCTCAACGCGACTCGATGAGTAGGCTGCGGGAGGAGAACAGGAAGATCAGGTCAGACTATGACGAGCTGCAGCTGCGCTACGACGAAGAGGTATACAACGGCGGCTCGTGGAAGAAGGACAGGGAGCGCCTTGAGACTAAGATCCAGGATCTCTCCAAAGCATACGATTCTGCGACTGCCGCGCAGGCGGAGCAGCAGTCTCAGATCGTTTCATTGCACTCGCAGGTTCGCGAGCTTCGAAGCGTGCTCAACGACGCGGAAGCGGACCGTGCGCTTCTCCAGAAGGCGCGGCGTGCGCTGCAGGCGGAGCTAGAGTCCATCAAGCTTGATTCTGTGGATACGACGAAGATGTCGTCCGAAACAGAGCTGCAGAAACTCAGGTTGGAGAAACAGGACTTGGAACGCTCGCTGGAGGAGCAGAACGATCGTGTAACGATGGCGTTCGAGCGGATGAAGAAAGCGGAAGGGTATGCGACGGAGTGCCAAGTTGAATTGGGCAAGATACGCGTGGAGAATTCCGAACTAGACAAGCTCAATGTGCGTACCTATCTGCCCATTTAGTAGCTCATGTCGACCAGCGGCTGTCTGACGCTTGTCCTCACGTCAGGCAAATCTGGAGAAACAGATTAAGGAGCTCAATCTGCGTATCGTCGACCTGGAGACGAAGTCACTGAACGTGCCGCGGCCATCGTCGACGACATCGCGCAGACTCGAGAGCCGTATAGAGGAGCTGACGAGCCAGTTGAACCAGAGCTCGAAGGACAGCTCGCGCCTCCATCGCTCAGCCGACAAGACAGCACGCGACGCACGGTTCCAGCTCGCTGAGGCAGAGCGTCAGCGGCTGCGCTTAGAAGATGAAGTGCGGTCGTATGAAGGCAAGATCACGAGTATGAGAGAAGCAATGGACGAATTGGTGAGTATCCAATCCTCGGCCTTCGAGAGACTTGTTGATAGCTTCGGTGTGCCTAGCAAACCTCCGAGAACGATCTTCAGTTGGCGAAGCGTCGTGCGGAGAGGGAGAATGCTGACCTCCGCCAGAAGTCATTGAAGTGAGATTTGCCTCATTAATATCTGATCTGCATCACTGACCAGTTGTACTCAATTCGTGCAGCCTCGAGAGGGAGGTCGAGCGGCTCCGGAGCCGTCTAGAGCGTCCAGCTTCTTCGGTTCTGATGGGCTCGCCGGGCGGTTCACCTCGCAAATGACGATTAGACCTTACGCAGCAGGTGGGACTCCAAACATATTCTCTATGCGGACGATGATCTATGTCTAAATATCTCCATCACCCCGCCCTGCGCGGGCCATCGCCATTCCTGCTACGATGTATTACCACGGCACTGCCTCACGCTGTCAAGACTCGAGCTGACTGCCCAACGCCTACACTAATGTTACCATCAACACCACGACTACTGCAGCAACCGCATCCCTTACTCACGACGCGAGTACTTATGTCTGTTTGACTACGACTGCTTATGTCACGCATTACGCATATTGTTATCGATTTTGGCGAAGGATCATGTTTGTACCATCGATGGAATTGACTATGACTTAACGCGAGACTCAACGACCAAATCAAGCCTTATAGTCGCGCTCCAGAATCAAGGGAGATCGTAAAAGACGCCTGCCGTTTTTGTGGTATGCAATCGAAGAATAATTTATACTTGGAGGGAGGACTGGTGTTCATCGGGAATCCAGATCTAGGTCGAATAGACGCCAATCTTACCCACGGCGCTTGTGACCATCTAAAGTCAAGCTTTACTCTTTCTTCATAAACTAACAACAGTAGCCTTACCTTCAGCACCACCTGTGATCAATGGGAGTAAGAGAATAACCCCATGTACATAGGCACTACCTGATGTTTTCTTTAGGTCCAAGGCAACGCTGCCCCCACGACGTCAGATAACGACTGGGTCAAACTCATTAGTACGGATGGCTACACCTTCTTCATTCGTCGCAAGGTCGCTATGAACAGTGGCACCCTGAAGAATATGCTGAACGAAGAAAGTGTGTGATGGACTCATAGGACTCGCTCGTCAGGTGTCTCACTTTTGAACAAAGGTAACTTCGCTGAGGCCGCCACAAACACTTGTATGATTGAAGAACGGTATATTGCGTTGTTCAGTGTCTCTACTGTTATGTTGGTATGTTAACAGTCGCTTTACAGCGGCATAATTGTGGAAAAGTTGTGCGAATATCTGTCATACAAGTCGCTGTATCAGGATCTTCCTCCGAAGGAGATACCCGAATTCCAAGAACGCGTGCAACCTGAAATTGTACTTGACTTGTACGTCTGTGCCAATGTAGTACATCCTCTGGCCACATGCTGATACGACAATAGGTTGATGGCCGCTGATTATTACGAAGGTATGTGCTTACACGAACGGGTCATCAAGATACTCAACAGCATTAATAGCGTGAACATTAAGTTGAAGTCACCAGAAGTTGTAGATGGCATCTACCAGTGGTGTCGAAACCTCGTATTGTATGCAGCTAAGCAACTTAAGCTATCAGACACACGCGTTAGACATTTCGTGGGCGTCATCTCGAAGCCGCATTGACAGTTAGCCCGCGCTATACTTGCATCTCAGATAGCGGAGATGCACGCTGTGTATCGATATGTGCGACAGACTCACAGCGCACCGTACGTGCGTGTGAACGTTGGCCATTGGCTGACCGGCGAGGTAGGTAGTGATACATGGAGACATATACTAGATACATACAACATATCTAGCGGACAGCACGGTATACAAGTCAAGAAGGCTCATAGTCAAATCAGTTCAAGAAGAGCTGCCACAAGCCAGCCAGGGCTGAAGCGCTCAACTGTATCGCCATGGAGGGAGAGGGAACGGTGGCATGTCGCTATCGCTATCGTTGCCGCCTTCGCGTCTATCCTCCGAGCGCGGAGGTCTCCGCGGCGCATTTCCAGCGCGTCGTCGACGAGCGAAGGCACCGGCGACACTCCCACTGGGCCCTGCACTAGATCCTAATGGGTTGGAGGGGCCTGACGGCTGCTGGGCATTCCGGGGGTCTGAACTACTGACCCGCCCGCGACATACTGGGCAGGTACGGGCTGTCTTAAGCCATTGCTAGGAGAATTCTCATCAGTCATAATGACATCTCGAAAGATACTCACGTACCTCCAGACAGCCCCTATGGAACCAATGCGAGCACGCTGGAACTTTCGACACTGCGTCTTCTGCATTATACTATGACCACAATCAGCAATGTAGGGCACAATGCAATAATACGTACGTCATCGAGACAAATGGGACATCGCTCTTCAGTCTCGCCTGGTGTTGCCCATTCTCTGTACGTGCCGCTAGGAAGAGAGGCTATGACTTGCTCTGACAGACCACGTGGCCGCCCATCGCCCAAAATACCTGTGAGCTCGAGAAGGGCTTCGTAAGAGGTATTCAGATCCTCATCCCTCTGCCAAATGTGAAACGATATATAGGGAGAGACAATTAGCAAGGTCATCCATAAGTAGAGTTAGCACTGACCATATAGTCTCCAAAATGCCTAGGCCTGGGTCCAAACCGGGACAGACCGTAACGTCGAGGAAAATCAGCCATAAAGTCGTTCTCTAGCCCGAAAATGTCGAATTCGCGTCTACGCATGGCACGTACCCGCGTCGGCATGCGTCGAGTCGCCTGATCTCTGTGGTCTGCTGCGCCAGCTGACGACTGCGAGCTGCCACCGCCACGAGATTGAGGAAGCGACCGGTCAGACTGACCAGCATCCGAGGGGTCCTGCTGATACAAGTCAGCGGGGTGAGCACGAACCACGAATGTATTCTGAACTAACCAGAGTATCCCAGAGGCTGGCCATCGGGCGGCGGGCGCTAGATGCTCTGGCCTGGAACGAAACTGGCAAGGGCGGCGGGGCATTTGGGAGTAGCTCCCATCCATCGCGTGAGGCTGATCGGACAACGTTAGCCGGCCCTCGCGACCGTGGCCAAGCGCGGGGTCTAGACCTAGTATTACCTTCCCGTTCTCTTTCATTTGTGTCACCCTCGCAATGATCGAGTATGTCGTCTGCACTGCCGTGCACGATACCATGAACCGGGCAAACAGACCCATTCTCGGAAGCATTCGCATTCTCAGCACGACCCCGGCTTTCGGAAGAGGACTGGTCTCGTAGCATGGTCCGATGCAGCAAGAAATCCCAGTCGCGGTTCGAGGGCCCATCCAGGAAATTGGGGAGCTGGTATGGAGCGGTTGAGGGGCCGGAGGGTTGTGATCCCTCGTACAATCTGGGAGCAGGACGTGACAAGCTCTGTAAAGGCGGCTATGAACCATGCTCAGAACTTTGCGCGCATCACGAGCGACAACGACTCACTAAGCGTTCATCTGGATTACGCTGGAAACGAAGTGGCGGCAAAGAAGGAGCTCCGGGATCGCGACTCGAGGTGCCTGGACCGTGGCGCTGAGAATCAGATGATTGCAAAATCTCCAAGGATCGTTGGATTGTCGCTCGGAAGGGACCTTCGTGGAACGAGTCCAGATTGAAGCGCGACGTCGGGGCGGTCCTCGCGGATGTCTCTCTACTGGTTGACTGTCTGCGGGAAGCACTCGTGGTTGGAGCCACACGAGATGCCGGAGTCGGTGGTGAATCGAAGACTCTCGGTGGGACTAAAGATGCTCGCAAGTCCGCTCTCGCATTGAGGTCGTAGTTATCTGGGGCTGGATCATCGTCGTCATGCTGTAGTACGTGAGCGCCGGGAGACGTCGCCCTCGTCGGTGAGCGCGGAGGTACGCTGTCGCGTTCGGACACTGTGTCACCGCGCATGCTCCGCAACGCCATGAGTCTGGACAGCCTTCGCCGGCTGTTCACTTCAAGACCAGCCTCGTCCATTGAAGGGTCACTAGCCGGCCTCCGTGGACTGTTCATGGTAAGAGATGCCTCACGCTGCAGACGACGCCTGCGAAAGTCGGCTTGCACGTTAGAAGACTCGTCGGCAAGATCAGCGTAAGGCGCGGGAGGGTTCCTTCGCGCGCTTGCTGCACTCGGCTGGAGTACATCCGACTGCGATGCAGGCCTAGCAAGCGATGGTTCCGGACTGCCTAAGACCCATTGCTCGAATGCATCTGGGTGGGGCGCGAAAGGAAACCTGGGGCCCAGCGGCAGTGGGTCGGAACTATTTCTTGCTGGGGATTCGAAAGGTTGGCTGCGCGGTTCGGATGGTGACTCATTGAGCAGGTACGACAGATCAAGGTCGGGGGCGAAGCGTGCGCGTCTAGTTGTAGATGCAACTGGCACGGCGGTGTCGTGTCCGAAGTCCGGGTACAATAAATCACTGAACGAACTGCGGATAGGAGGTTCAATTGGTGTTGGCCTTGTTCGTTGTGGCTGAGATCTTCGAGCACCAGTACTATCCTGCTCGCTAGCTCGCGTTGAGCCTCTGAAAGCCGGGAGCGACCAATCTGCGGGTGTGAAATGGGGCTCGTCTACGGGACTCGACCGGGCACGATCGCCGACTCCAGGTAGGTTCCAGTCCACAGGTGAGAATTGTAGATCGCTGCTAACTTCCAAGCGCGGCGGCTCGGTGGATAAAGATGCCAATTGTTCGCGCGCTCTTCTTGACCGGAACTCTGCAGCGTTCTCCGACATAAGCGAGTTCGATGGGCCCGGACGAGTGCCGTAGATCGATCGACGCCGACGGTTCGGAGCCACAAACGGTAGAGGATATAGACCATCGTCACGACCAAAGAGGCGGGTGTTGTTGGATCTGCTGTCTGCAAAAACATGAGGAACGTACTGACAAAGGATTGAGCGGCGGCATACCGGTGATGGTAGAACGGCTCGCAGAGGATTCGCCGTCGTCTGTGGCAGTATGCGAATGGACTTCTGGCCTGCCCGTTAGGGGGACCCAAGCAGATCGCACTGCAGCAGCCGCACCGGTACCAGCATCTCTACGGTCGCGCTGTATGGCCTCTATCTGGCGCGCCCTAGTCTGGAGACGACGGATACTCTCACGGATGAGCGACAGTTCAGCTGTGAGTGGATCCGTCTCAGCGCTGCCATGTCCCAGGTCACGATAAGGCCCTGTGTGAACGCGCGATGGCAGGCCAGTCAGGTTTGGGGACAGGGGACTCGCTGCTATCATATTAACAACACGCTCATACCACGGGTTCAATGCATGCTCACTGGTAGACGCCGTCTCTAGCGACGTCGATGTACCCTGAAGGTATTCCTCCAGAGACTGTTGGATTTCTCGCAACCTTCGCAACGCCTCTTCTGGACCAATCGGATGCTCTCGCCGACGCTCAGCTGGCGTAGTATTGTTGAGCAGGGTCAACGGCATTCAGCGTAATTACCTACAGAATGTTTGAATGCGCGGCGGTCCCCTCGCCTCTTGCACAGGTTCTCCATATGGACTCAGGTCCCTCGGATGCAAGCTATTGCGTAGACGATTCGCTGAGTGCGCATGCTCTTGAAAGCGTAGACTGGACCCATCACTTAAGGGCGGCCTCAAGGGACCGTCAAATCCGGGGAACCATCCAGGGAGAGGAGGTAGCGCGGCCGCAACCGCATTGAGACGTGATATGTAGGCATCAGGCGAGGCAGGACTAGATGGACGCGAACGATTGATAGCGTTGGGGTTTGGAGTAGGTGGCATTTCCAGCGCAGGAGACGATGGTTCCAGCGGTGTCTCCAGCGGCGCGCGGGATGCGCGAGGGAGGCTAGGGCCTGGCATTGGTGAATCTGAATGTCGCAGTACCGAGATGTTACTGTCAAAAGCGTTGAAACGCTCCATTGACAACCTGAATTGGCCATTGCGTTCAGATTGAGGCGAGACACGCGGCGTTGGGTCAATGATAGTGCGCAAGGGCTCGACGCCGTCCATGGGCTCAACAAGGCTGTCTGGCTCGACCAACATGAGGTTGACGGACGATGTACTATCCTCAGTCTCCGGAGTTATTCTGCGAGGTGAGGCAGTCGTGTCCGATGAAGAAGACCCACTCGCCAGACTGTTCGGCATCAACAATGGGGAGCGAGCATTGCTCTCGCTTCGTGCTCGCTTGTTGCGCTCACCACTGCTGCTGCTACCTTCGCCGTTGCTACGGCCGCCGCTGGGGCTGGCCAAGTCAAGACCAAGCTCATCGAAGGATCGCTTAAAAGATGTGCTCTCTGCGGGTATGGTGATGTCGAGTCTCGGGCACCTGTCGCCCATCGTCGACTCGTCGACGACGGCAGCAATGGCGGCGAGGGTGCTGGAGGGAAACAAAAGGTCGGTCGAGAGCTCGGAACGAGTGTTTCAACTTGTATTGCCTTAGTAGCCTATAAAGGAAGGTTGTAGGCTTACAACGTAAGTACATCATTTGTATATATGTATGCAAATGATATCCAACAATTTTAATAAGGTTGTGTTATGTGTACTTATCGGGGATTTGTGAGCGATCCTTCTCCAGAGACCGCGCCTTAGTCTTTAGGCTTCGGTCTCGCAGTTGCGATGATCCTGAAGCTTGAAGCTCAGGCCTCAATAAGGCGGCGGCAGCTGGGCCACTGGTGTGGTACTTAATAATGTTTCTAAATGCGTCAAGTTGGCACCGACCTTAGGGCCGGTCGCGATCCAGCTGCTGGACAAACTCGTTCTGCACCGCCACGAATGGTACTTCAGCGCCGACGACCCGCTCCTCAGGCCTCGAGGCCTCGAGGCTGAAGATTGACAATGTAATAATGTAGCCGCTAGTATCTATTAGCACTCTTCGCAGATCCAACGCCTACTAAACAACTAGCAATTAATCATTATCAATGTTACTGCCTTGCAATCCAACACATCTACGAGCCTATGATGATAGTATAGGTGCCCAGGAGAAGGTTGGAGATATAGGTGAACTCAAGCAGTATAGTGTTCTAGACACGCCCTCAAACGAGTGAGCTAGTCAACTTGAAGCGCTGCTTCCGACGTCACAAAGTCCTGGCCAGGATGGCGGCATCGAATATGCTCGTTGAGGCGCCACACCCTGGAGAATGTCTTGGTGCAATTCGCGGCCGGGCAAAAATAGCGACTTCCCATAGCGCTGTGGATATGCTTCTTCAGGTTTTCCAGTCTCACTGTGTGTACCGCGGCTCCCTTCTGTCTGTCCGGACAATCCGCCCAGAGGCATTCAACATCGTAACGCCCAGGTTTGCCGCAGTAATCGCTGGGCACACGTACGTGGTCGCTTCGCACATGCTGAGGTAGGTCTCTCCTGGAGTAGGACTCAGTGCAGCCCTTCCACTTGCACAGGAACAACGACTCCTTTGATTCGTCACCTACGTCGGCATCTTCAGCTTCACGCTCTTCTTGATTCGTCCCTATGCGCGGCCGCTTTGAGGGTCGGGGCGTGTCTCCTTCGCCAACCGCATGGGGCAGCATCCGACGCTTACGCGTGTGTCGAGTGGAACTAAAGTTGCTGTTTGGGACGTAGTCCTCGTCTGCGGCCTCAAGCTTCATTTCTACTTGGGTGACCTCTTCTTCGCTGTCAGACGAAGAGCCTGAGGCAAGCTTCTGTTTTCTGGTCTTTCGCGCTCGCTTCGGAGGGACTGGGACTTCCGAGTCATCCGGACCCATTTTTCTCCGCTTCGTCAGGGCCCCGCTCACCAGAGTAGGTTGCGGCCTTGACAAAAGACTTTAAATGCTAACGTCAGTTGACACGTTGGTGAGGGGCCAATAGACCGGTACCTAGGTGCACACTGCTCAATTGCAGCGCTGGAACACGCAGCTGGCTTGAGTGCCTTCGCGTCGTTGCGTCCGACCGCATTAATTGATGGCTCTAACACCATCTGCGACCTAACGTCGATGGGTGAGGTTCTCTGGCGAACCTCGCCTGTCCGCCTCGCGTGAACATTTGTCTCCATCCTGCTTTCAGACACATCTTGAACACAACCTGCTGAAAGCGGTCGTACTTTTGGTCTTGCTACACATTCTCCGGACCCGTGCCTTACGTACAAGCTTAGCGGTACGCTCTACGAACAATAATTCGTTGCTTACCGCCCAATCAACGCCGAACTTGCCGCCACCGGCTCACAAAGTCCACCCGTACTAGTGCTCCCCTGAGCGTCGAAGTCGTAAAAGTGAGGAATGACGGGTCCGTCATCCCTTGGTACATTTACCCCAGGTCGCTTGTGGCCTGTGCAAATGATTTCGTCGTCCTCATCTTCTTCAGAGTCAGAATTATTGCCTGTGGACCAATCCGTATCGCAATGATCTGACTCATAGTCGTCTTTGGTCCTGCAGATGTAGTAAGAACCACCTTTGGGCGACATGGGTGAGTGACTCACGCAATAACTCGTACATCGGTTGAAGAGACTTCTTTTGTGGCCGGTGCAGAGAATTCTCTATTGTTGGCTCCGCTGCTGTGATATTCGGGTCAAATAGTGACAGATTAAACAGTCGCAAAACATACCCAGCAGTGGACTGTGCCTTGCCCTTGTCAAACTCTTCCTCGTACTCGAATTCGCCGTTCTCATCCTCATCCGCGCTGTTTGCGTCGATTTCCGCGCCCTCCTCATACCCAGCTTCATGGTCGTAATCTTCCTCATCTTCACTTGGGTGAGGCGGGGCATTTATGAGTCTGTATCGCCGCCTGAGTTCGGGATATCTTGAGAAGCAGTTCAGTACAAGAAAACTTAAAGGGAGAGATGGAGTTAGAACGTACAACGACACGTCTATACTGTCATAATACGCTTGCTGGTCGATGTGTACATACGCTGGCCTAGCGAAGGGAGTCAACGTGAGCACACCGATGTGTGGCCGGGCCCGAGTGGATATGCTCACCAGTCACGAGAGTCTACCTCTTCTTCGTGCACGAGTGATAATGACATTGTTGTTTGTGTTGAGACGGCAAGTACACCTTGATTCAACGGGCTTGGCGACACGGCGAGCAAAGACGAAAGTCTGCTCGACGATCTTTGTGATGAAAGCTTGGGCAGCAGATAGACGCGACAGAAGGAAACAGTGTGCTCTTTGTACTCAGTGCCTTGATAATCTAAATACTACCCGGGCGTCGTCCGCACAAAGCAAGGGTGACAGCGATTATGCGTGCGCTTGGTACGCTCACAAAGCACAAAGGCCATCCGCCCGCGACGTGAACTCCGCGCGCATTCAACGCGGTCACGGGACGGGTGTTCAAGTGGCGTAGCTTCTATAGACAATAGGAACACGTATTGTGGCCACTCGTCAGAGTGGTCTTCTTGGAAGACCCCTTTCTCGGATGCCACTCGACGCTTAGGCCCAGAGGCACGTCCACAGTTGAGTGGCTTTGGACCTGTCTTCGAGCGTCGAAGGTCAAAGCGCCGCGTCCGATCTGCCGATAAAGGGAGTAGGCATCGCTTCTTCCATCCTTTCCAAGGAGAACGTACCTTAGACCTACGAACGCATTGCATCGGACATTGAGACACCGCCTACTTGGACAACGCGCGGGATCGAAACGAGTACCCTACAGACAAGATCCTCCAGTGTCAGAAACAACAAGGGCGTTTGAGGCATGCTGCTCCCGCACCCGCAAATGCAAGCTCCAAGCCTTCCATAGGCTCGCGAAAGCACAGGAGCTTGGTGAGACGATCATCGCTGGACACCGGCTCGAGCCCTGCTCAATCATCTCGTCACTCAAATGCGCTTCGAGCTCCTTGTGAAGCTGGGACCCAGAACTGTTTGTCCCACCGCATTGTCTTTCCCCGATCACGGTCAGTCCGTCTTGCCCGGCAACACCATTCCATGACTGCAGAGCAAAGAGAGGACACCCAACGGTGGTGACTAAATATGCCATGGATGGAGATATGACGGTTGCAAGCGAGTCGATGCTAATTCATGCGACAAGTACCTGGATCAACACACAACAGACATGATAGACGCGCAGGACAGACCAGACCGAGCCCAATGCGGTATTTTCAGGTATGAAGTGCTGTACTAGTAAAAACGGACACCGTGAACGATACAAGACAGCGGCGCACAATATGGAACGCCAAATGATTCGGCTACGATCAGTGCAGACCCTCGATAAATTGTGCAACATTCGACCAATAGCCGGGCTGCACGCATGTATCATCTGCAATAAAACGGTCAGCGCTCAGCCACCAGCCCTGGCCGCCTAGAGCTGAACAGGCACTCACTGTGTGTCCCCTTGTCAAACTCGACGAACTTAGAGTAACCCCCACGGCCGCGCGCCTCGTGCACGTGCCTGCCGTCCTGCTTGATGCCGCTTTCCGCGCCCTTCCCGGCGAGTGTGCGCCTCTGCACGATGTCCCAGAGATCCCGCATATGCTCATGGGGGACAACCTCGTCGCGCACGCCGCTGAGCATCAGGATCGGGATGTCGCCCGGGATGAGCGACACCTTCGATGCGGAGTCCCACTTCTGGTGGCACAGGAACGAGAAGGGGCCTAGCACCGGGAATGCGCTCGGCACGAGGCGCGGGAGGGAGAGGAAGGTGTTTTCGAGGATGAGGGCGCGGATCTAGGTGGGTCAGCGTGGTTGCGTATGGGGCGAGTGGGACGAACGTACAGCTTTAGGGTTGCGGCTTGCGAGATCGATGGACACTGCGCCGCCTATTGACTGGCCGTACAAGATCTTGAAGATTAAAACGGTAATGGCGAGGCAAGTAAGGATGTAACAAGATTACGTACAATAGGGGTTTTCCGGAGGTAGGGATGTTTGTGGATGAAGTCAAGCGCACACTGCGCGTCTGTCTGTATTCCTTTGTGACCGTCCGAGCGGAATCAGAGGCGCACCGTGGAGCTGCCAACATCGAAAGCCTCTCACCTTTCTCTGACGGCGTGCCCTCCGAGTGTCCGTACCTACGGATCTATCCATCTCTGTGACCTTCACATACACACGTTGCGGACGCACCCCCGATAAGACAACATGAAGACGTTACACCGCATCTTGACGTAGAATACCTTCGCGAGAGGTATCCGATGCCCGATGTTGCCTCCATTCCCGTGAAACATCATCACCGTCGGGCGCGTGGATGCGTACTGGACTCCCGTGAGGGCAAAGTAAGCACTAATTTCGAGGATATATGACACAGGCGAAGATAGGAGAATCATTAGGAACGTCGGTAGAACGCTGAGGTATAGGATTCGACATTCTGTCATGACCGACTTCACATCACTCCTGGGAACGTGGACGAGGTATTTACTTATCAGGGATGTGAAGTGATGATATGCATCTCACTGGACGAAGTATGCGAGTCAGTGATCCTGCGCGAAGTACCATGCCAAAGTCACGCGTCAATGCCTTGACCCTGCAGGCATGCGCGTAGAGCAGATCACGCACAGACACGACTATCAGCGATGTCGTGAAATCCGACGTGGAGGCGTGAAGTTACCAAATGGAGGACGAAACCACTCCCGCACAATGGAAGTCACGTACCTCTTCGTCCGACTGTTCAGGTATGTCCACCGCGGGCCCGCCAAGGTTGCTCAGGTCTTTCTTCTGCGCGAGCAGATAGCATCGCAGCTTGACTTCGTCTGGCGTAATCAGCTCCTGCGGTTCATACTGGAGACCGAACTCGATGGGGGTCGGGACCTCTTGAGAGTATACCCGTCAGTTGAGTCTGTAGCCTCATACGCACCATTGAGTACCACTAACCTGTGCGCGATCCGGGAGGGAATGCAGATGGGTATATGAGATAGTTCTGACCAAAGAAGAGTAGCCCGACGCCTACGACCCACGAAATGTGTGAACGAGTACGAGCAACTTGGGGACTGGCGCATACCAACAGTTCCTAGACCCGCGGCGGCGGCGACGGTTGCCTGTGCATTCTGTTCTTCATTCAGAACCTTTATGAGAAGCAGGATACGGGTGTACCTTCGCAAAGTTTTCGATGGAGGGTAGAAGACCAGACATGGCAGCAGAGTCCGAGCCCAGCAGGGACTTAGAGCGATATCAGTGGCTCCCGCCACAGCGCTCTGCGGTGTAGGTTGTCGGGGGTGCCGAGGAGCCGGGAGGTTATTTGGGCGTGTTGTGCTACGGCCTCTACCGGTGCGGTAGGCTGCCCGACTCACTCTCAATCCGATGACGACGACGTTGTCTGCTTCAGGACTGGTCCGACTTGCTACCGTGCACGTACATTCAGTACGAGTCTATTCCTCTTCTCCTTTGTTCAAGTCCAGGCGATAGCGATTTGGTGAGTGCGGGCTTCCCTGAGAGGCAACTGTACCCCCATCAACCCACAATCCTGACTAGTTATCATCATCCTTTTTTCTCTTGTGCTCATCGCTTGTAGGTTTTGCGAGCATCAGTCATTGCTGAAATCCTAAAAGGTCCTGCGGCGCTTGGGCGCCGTGCTGGCGCTGCCTGTTGCGCTCCCGACGAATCCAGTCTCTTTGCTATCTACTCTGGGAGGTAGGGGCTCGTGTCGACTGTTCAAGCAGTATCAAATTTCATCTGCTGCTGGTCATTGAACTGCTCCAGCGGCATGGCCCTCCTACGTCCCGATGGCAGGGCAGGAGACTGCCTGATGCCCCCCTATAGTGATTCCCTGTTAGATTTGCCATCGCCGCCGTTGTCGCGCTACTCTTGCCTCGGCTACTGTTGTTGCTGTAGCATAGTTCGGCCTCGTCCGCCTCGACGGCGGGCGTACCCGTTCGAGGTCTCGTGGCCAGGACGCGTCGCAGACTGTCGCAGATTGGTGTCGTCGATGACGCGGACTCGCCACGGGACCGCGGCTCCGTGACCCATGTTACGCGAGGCAAATTTGCCTTGGGCCGGGCGCTGTCATAGCCCTCGACTGCGTTTGATGCGATCTCTTCACCGAGACGGCGGAGGCTAAGTGTAAATGTAATTTGCCAGTACCGACACCTTTCCGCCGCAATTCCGCCGCCAGAGCGCCCCGTTTCATATTCTTGGACGGGCATATGTTTCACCCTGCATAAATCTGAGTATTTACGCGGTTAGGTCGTGGCCGCTGCATTCAAATCCTCGCAATGATAATTCCTGTGTACCTGAGTTTGCGTAAGAGGTCACCGTGCAGCCTAGGTCCCGTCTGTGCCGCAGCATTGGTGAGTGACCTATTCTCGCGTGCCGCTGTCATTGGTTTTATATAGTTTACCGCCCTCAGGCTCAGGTTAGGACTGTTACCATGGCATCAAAACAGGTCACTAATTTGTACCGCTCCACTTAGACTTCGCGAACTAGCAACATTCAACTGTGTCGGTAAAGAGTCCCAGGCTCGGTCATACACCTCCTTCCGTAACTCAAATGTATTTTCTTCATGGCCCGCAAAATCGACTCATTGGACACGTTGGAGCAGCGCGGGCAGCGTAATATTCTGCTCTCGAACGAACGAGGCAGTGGCGAGGCAGAAACGTTCCCTCCATCCGCGCCCAAACCCGACAGGTTCTACCGAGTCGATCATTTGGAAGCATCCTTAGCGGTGCCGCCTAACGCCTGCCCGCTTCTCTGCGCGCCACGCACTAACCCAGATCACGGCACACTTGCCATCAACCACGGCAAGCTCGCACCCTCCCGGTTGGTTTGCGCGCACCGTCACCGGCGCACGGGCCCCGACGCGGGATATAAATGGGGGTGCAAGAGTATCGATACAGCATTGACTCCTGGTCAAGTTAACCTCGCCTCGTTCACTCACTCTCCTTTGCACACGCACTCCCCACACTCTTTTCAAGATGCTCTCCTTCAGCCGCGTCTCTGTCCTGGCCGCTCTCGCCTTCGGCGCCTTCACGTCTGCGGCACCCGCCGTCGACACCAGCGCGGTGACCAGCGCCATTAGCCCCGTTGTCCCCAGCGTCCCACAGGTCGATGGCCTTGTTCGCCGCGACCAGAAGAACGTCGTCACGATCATTAACGAGACGACTACTCAGGTTCAGCAGTACACTATTGAGTTCCGTAAGTTGTATTGTCACTGTACGTGCCTCCGGCTGACGTGGAGGCGTTCTAGACTACATCGTTGCTGAGAACGCGACTTTCGAGGTCCTCTCGCCTATCGTTGAGGACATCAAGGGTGTCCTGGGTGGTGCGCTGACTGAGATCAACGGGCTCGTTGGCTTGTCCAGCGATGTTATCCTCGGCGTCGAGGGTGGTGCCCTCCTTGGGGTTTCTGACGTTGCCTATGCGATTGTTGGTCTTCTGACTGTAAGTATTATCATTTTCTAGGAGAGCGTGTCTAATCGGCCCTTAATGCAGCTCGTTCTCGAGGCTGTCTCTGCTATCCTGGCCGTTGTTACGTCGGACGCGTCTGAGTGCGTGATTGCTCTTCTTGGCTCGCTCGTGTAAGTTTTCGTGTTTTGCATGTTCGAAGTGTGGTTGCTTATGGGTGTGCATGATAGCGAGGTGCTTGGTTGCTTGATCTGCGCGATTGTCATGCTCGTCAACTCTCTGCTTGGCGGCTTGATCTCCCTTGTTGTCAGCCTCCTTGGCGACCTCACGGGTGTACTCGCGACTCTCAAGGTCACCGTCCTCGTTAGCATCCTCGGTATCACCGTCTAAGGTGTGTTGTTTATTGTCGTATATGTTATCTTTACTTACATACGGTGTTAGACGTTACGTTGCTATGCTGCTACGTACACTTCTGATCTGATACCTAATACTATCGCTATTCGATACCTTACCAGGAGATAATATACGTTGAAACAATTTGGTGTGATGTGCACGATGTGTTTGAGTTCATTGGCTGATTCTGCCTGCAACGTGCGTCAGCTTTTGTCTGGGCTCGTGTTCGGTGTCACGCTTATTCGAAGTCGTTGAATAACAATGCTTTCTATTTTGGGGTGGAAGTATTTGAACGGTGTTTGATCGATCGTTGAGCTTCATAGACGCTTTCTGTCATCTCTGTCCAATAAATGTCTGCAATGCAGGTGGGTTCTATGCCTTCGTATGTCCGAAGATTTCTGATTAGTGTCCTGATGGTTAGACTTAAACCACATGAAGTTGCTGCTTCCCAGTGAAGTCGGGTGGACTACTCAGGTCCTATTCCACGCTTGTCACAGTGGTTGGACGGAGTTGCACAAGTACCGGGTTCGCGTTCCCTGGCTCCGATGTTTGCGATGTCGGCGGCCTTTGCTTTTATATCTCTTGCTGGCATTCATTTCCGGTGCGAGGAACATGAGAATGCTATGAAAACTTGTGAGTTGCCGCTCCACGCTCGTGGTGTGTTTGAACTGATCCTACCAATGGTTGGCACCCATCGGTGTCAGTGATGGATCATGTTGGTTCAGTGACAGCGCAATTTATCAGATTACGATTTACGGAACCTCATCCATACATAGTGCGTGCTTCTCATTCACACCCACGTCAAACGATGCGCTAACAAGAGTAGACAGGCGAAGTTATGTATGGCGCGCAATGCGGGATAGTGTCAGTGTGAGCCACTGATCATCAGTCCGCATGGTCAAAGGCTGAGCGTTGAGATGCTGCGACCAATACCTAGGACAAATGGTGTTCTTGGTGAAACGTCGCCAGTGCGTTGTGGATGATGCGTACGGTGTTTCTCTCCGGACAGTCTCTGATTGACTGATCTCCCGGCTTCTGTAATACCAGGTGCGAAATGGACTGTCTGCGTCGAAAGCCTAAACTTACGTTCCGTGGCGTCGACTTGAGTTCCCAGCCTTCCCGTGGCGCACCGGGGCGCCCTCGGCCGCTGAGATCAATTGAAAATATATAGATCTCACGACGCCAGCTCACTGCGTCTGCGATGGCGGTCTGTCGCCCGACGATGGGAACAGGACTACTGGGTTGACTTGATGTTCCGTCGCGAGAACGTCTATGCAAGGAAAGCGCAGGCCCATTGCAAGAACATCAGGATTGCGTGAAGATACGGTTTCCCCGCGACAGTGCCATCCTCTCGGGACGGCGCCCTTGGTGTAATGGTGGTCTCGTTACTGTTCTTCCTCTAACCACGGCGTCACGCAAGGGCTCCCTACAAGGTCTGTCTCGTCAGACTTGGAGAGGTTATGCAAAGAGGCAGACTCCAACCTATTTCGGGACGTCATCAAATGCATCCATAGCAGACATGAGCGGCAACGTTGTTAGTAATAGTAACCTCGTTATGATCTCCCCTCATCATGTCACTGATCGACTGTATACCAGTGGATAGAGCGTCCTCCCAAGGCCTTGCGTGGATGTTGCACGGCGGCATCGTTAGGTAGTAATGGTAACCTCGTTACCATTCCTCCTAACCATGTCGCTAAACGACCCCTTACATCGTTTGTCTTACCTCGAAATCGGCTCGTAGAGATATGGGGATGTGGTGCAAAACGTACTACACCCCCATATCGTCTCCGGACAGCAAGTTACTACGTCGCCATTGGCAGGTGAGTTGTCACTTCACTCTCCCGCTGCGTGCTCGTATTTATGTGCTTAGTGCTCTACACCGCTCCGGCCTAAGCTGTGGCTTTCATGTGGCTTTGACGACACGTGCGCTCAGCCATCATTCTCGCCCGAGATACTGAGCTACGCTTTGCCCTCATGGGTGGACAAAGCATCGGCCACTCATACCTATATGTGATGCAATTTTGTATAGGCATTGGTCGACAGCGGGCCACGTAATGTCACATGCATAGGGAAGACATTGCCCTAGAAAAATGCAACTGCCTCGAGTTGAAGTTCGTCGCGCTGCCGCTACTAGGACCGACCAATGATGTGATACACTCGTGCACGCCAGGTGGCATACTTATTCGGCGCAGGAGGTGCAGTTTCTTCGTTGAATGATGAGAAGCAACGCCATCCCTGGACCGGAGTGGTGTTCTTGCGGCATTACTTGGTGAAATTTCAATCCCGCTGGAACTTGTTCGACAAGCAAGGGGTCGCCAGTCATGAAAGGCGTCCTTTACCACGAGTATCTGTAGCAATCCTCACCGCAATCACTGGATCTCCGGTATGCGAACGAGGACAGTTACCGACCTCAAACTTTGCAGGACCTCGATCAGACGGCGGTTTGGGCATGCCAGGCATAACGGTACATCAAACCAAGGATTGTTATACTGCGCGGCAAGCACTCCATGCGATTACATCGTTAGCAGTAATGGTAACTTCGTTACCATTCCTCCTAACCATGCCGCCGCGCCGAGTTGTCGGTACAGTATTAGCGATTACAGGAAGACGTTCGACAAAGGATGCGAGTACAATAGTCTAGCTGTACAGCCACGAGACTGATTTGAACTGAGCCTTCCTGAAGTCATCCTCGACGACTCGGATATATGAATGGGAAGAGGAGTCAACGCGGTTCCGAAGGTTTTCAGCTTCTTTTATATGCCTCTACGCCACTGCTTTGTCTAATGTGCCACTCCAAGATGTGTAAGATCGGCCCACGACACAGCTACTGAGTGGCGTCGAGACCAGCCGTCCTCGCCGCTCGCGAAAGGCATGTGCACATGCCGGAGCACCGCGGAGGACGTCGACAGAGGTACATTATAATCCAGCGGCAGTAATGATACACGGTAACACAAGCCATCCAAATATGACATGAGGAGATAGTTAATGGACCGAGTACATCCTATCCAAGACACTACTTCACAGATACAACAGACGATACACAGCGAAGGGTATGCTAACGCAGTACAAGCGACACACTCATCCAATCTTCACTAAAATGACAACCGCCCCTATGGTGCGGTCTCAAAGCGCTTCAATCCTCTTGGCCTACCATTGGGCCGACGCCCTCGAGCGATCCTCTCCGCAAGCCGTTCCACGACGCCTCCATCGCTGAGGCCTTCCTCCTCCAGCGCATGCCGGATAAGAGCCTCCATGCTAACCTGTTCCTCGTGCCCCTCCTCGCCATGTGGGAGCCCCGGTACACGCATACTTGGCACAGAGACAAGCGGTATTGACGTGGGCGCATACTGCGGGAATCGTTCGTTCGCAATATCGGACCGCCGCGCATCGTCGAAGGACCGGATGTACCGGCGCATCTGAGCGGTTTGGACACCAAGCGCGTCGGGCGCTGGTGCCGGTGCCGCGAAGCCACCAGGCCAGGTGCCGGGAGCTGGTATGCCTCCCGGCATAGCCGGGGCAAGCTCTGTAGCACTTTCCGCTTCTTGACTACAGGGGCGTAAACACTGAGTTCATCAACCGGTCATATGGGCACCGTAGAGCACATACCGCAGAAGCTGGAACACCCTCTGCATCTTACCGACAGCCAGGATCTTGTTCTTGATCTCCTGTCTGCGCTCGCTTGGATGGACACGCTCCTCCTCGTCCTCCTCGATTTCCGCGAGCGCCCTTGTGCGCTCCTCGTCTTCCTCCGAGGACGTGTGGCTACTTCCTTCCTCGAGCTCCCGGTCCGAGCACACCGCCAGGATCGCGAGCAGCATCTCTGTGATCTTCGCGCCCACAAAGGGCAACGACCACGTGAACGCGTCCATGAAGTTCGGCAGCCAGTACGGGTGTGACGACGCGTTGTACTGCCGAATCGTCATGCTCTTGTCTTTGTACCGGATGATCGCTCCCCGGTTGTGGTACGCGTCCAGGTAGTTCGGCGCGCTGAACACCGTGATCAGCGACGGGAACTTCTTTGTTGGCGTCTTCCGGTGCATTGTGTACCTAATAACACGCGCGCGACGAGTTAGCCCATTCCGGTTGTCCGGGAAGTATGGCGGATAAGACATGCAGTACCCCGCGTCCTGTGCCTCGTGCCCTCTGAAAATCCCCAGCAGGTGATTCCGCTCAAGGAACTGGCATGCAGCTTCGTAGCTGCAATAGGTTAGTTGAGTATTCACGCACAGGGGCGCGGCCAACTCACGTAAAGTAAAAGCTACATCCCCGTGTATGATTTGGTTCAAATGTAACACCGGGTGGGATTCCTTGCGGCCGCTCATACGTGGGCTTGTGCTGTGAATCAATTCAGTCGATAATGTTCATATAAGTTCAAGCACTGGCGTACCTCTTCGCCATAACCTGGTATCGGGTCCGACCACAACATATCACACAACAGGCCTACAGATGCAGGTTCGACAAAGCGGTCGATCTGCGCACGGCAATTAGCCCCCCGATCCGCCTTCATGCCCTCCACACACCTTGTCGATGTCCGATAGCTTCATCAGCTCCGGCGAGATGCCCCCGTGCACGCAGAAGAACTTCCCGTCCAGGAGCGCCGAGACGGGCAGTGCCTGGAACGAGCGTATGCACGCCTCGTACACCGTCACCGAGTACTTGTGCAGGCACTCGCGCTTGAATGTGAAGTACTCTGTCAGATGTCTGCATTCGTGGTTGCCCCGCAGCAGAAAGAGACGGTCGGGATACCAGAGCTTTAGCGCATAAAGATACAACAGACACTACGCCGCCCGGTGAGCCGGCCATGAAGATGTGCCGATGATAGGAAAAGCAGACGCACCTCAATGCCGAAGTAACCGCGGTCGACATAATCCCCGAGAAAGAGGTAGCTCGTCTCGGCGAACGAGCCCCCCACGTCGAATATCTTCATAAGATCGTACTGCTCGAAGTGGAGTCAGCGACGTCACAGAATTCCGGCGAGTTGAAACGTACATATTGTCCATGTATATCACCACATACTGTCCCAAGAGCATCCAGTCAACAATCAGTCGTGTGCAGAAGAGGAAGAGGGAAATGGGAGAAACAGTTGCATGTCGTGGACATGCTTGGTAAACAAGCATGTTGCTCGCGAGTTCCCGTCAAGGCAGCGTTGTACAAGCGGATGCCTCTGGATCCCGTTCATCGTAGCAGCATCTCGCAGCATCTCGCAGCATCTCGAGTATCTGGCTGCAGGAGCGGATCACCATATGTGACTCAAGTGAAGGCCTGCAAAATATAGACGCAATAGCTACTCTGCTCCTGGCCCCGGAATGGTACCTCGCATGAACTGGCCGCCTGACCCATCGAGCGAACAATATATCGGTGTCATGTGGGCAGCTGCGCCGCCTGGTACGGACACATCTGAACAGGACAGTGGTATAAGAGCATACTCTGTCAGCTGTGTGCATCGGAAAGCATAGCGACAGGGTCCATGAAAGTCAGGTCTCCTGACGATAAGCTCTCCAGTACGCGGGATGCATTCCGCAAGCCCCTGCGCATGCCTCTCGGGCTGGCGCACCCCCGCATCGCCCGGCTAGATAGGGACGTCCTGACACTGAGCGGGACGCGCAAGGGACCTGTGACTGGCATGTGCGACTGAATCAAGAGATCCGAGGCCGAGGTAACCATTGTAATCGCATACGAATACTAGGAGAGGATGTGGGGCCTGGGATGTAGACGATGCGGCTGTTCGAGGGCGGTACCAGGTACTCCACGTGCGAGAAGTCTTGCACAATACAGCGCTGTAGAAGAACTCACCTGTGACCGGCCCGTCAATCTGCAGCATGTTTGGCTCCTGCGTGAGAAGTGTGGTAGTCTGTTCGAGGATGAACAGGGCTTGCGGCTCCGTGAGGCGTCCCTCGTTGAAGAAGTGGTCGCGCAGGACCTTGACATTTGGTCTATGGATTCCTGCTTGTACATCGGGAACATAGAATTCATGGTCATTGGGCGGGTGTGCCGCGGGTGGTTTTACCTGCGCACACAATGAGTGCTTGTCAAATCGGGAGCGATGATCGCGACGCGCACATTCTCGACCAGTCGCTTGTGGAGGTCGCGGTCGTCGGGCGAGTATTGCGGCTGTGCAGAGGATTTCTCGCGAATCTGGTGGAGAGCAGAAGAATAGTATCCGGGATCGTCTTCCACGGATGAGCGAGACATGGACGGGGATGGTGGATTCTGGCAAGGCGGTGCCGTAGCTGTCGGCGTGTGGTTCTCCGCGTCCATCGTCTCACGTGCTGGGAATATCGTCGCACCAAAAGGTGCCTGTTACTTAGCTGTGCCCCCCCTCAATTACCCATCTCTGCGTTCCAAACTCAAGTCGACTGAGTAGCCTACATTGAACGAAGCAGTTGAGTCCGAACTGGATACTTTTGGCCTGTGGCTTAGGATAGCACGGTGACAGAACCCTAATACACGTTGCCACCTATGCGAGACCACTCGAAGCACGAGGGTCGCTGGTGAGTGCATTCGGAACCCTATTAATACAGGCTCCCTGTTCTTCAGGCTAACGTAACATGAATGTACCACAGTGGGTACTTTTGCTGTTACTTCTCCGTCTAGGCAGTGCGAGATCCATGGCAGGACTCTGGTGATCTGAGAATTCCTGTCATGGTGCACTTTGAAGTACGATGGGCATCTCGTAGCCATATGCTACTATTCGTTGCAACACAGATCATTCAGGGACGGAACTCCCTTTTACTCGGGCGCTCTCAGGTGGTTCCTGGTGTACAGTACATAATGCGACGTATGCCGGAATGCCCACCAGCACTCTTCGTCCGCCCAAACATGTCCGCCTCGCCTCAAGCCTCTAATTCCAGCCAATCTCTCTCCGGACATCCGGAGATCCAAGTGAAGATATCTATCACGACCGATGTCGAGACCGACGCCGATCATTGCGACGCATACGGCGAGGCCCCAGTATTTGGTTTCGTAGTGTACGCCGGTAATAAGCGTGTTTACCCTCGGACGAGCGTGCCCGCAAGCCCATGGTATGCTGTTCCTAAGGCGGTGTTCGCTGATCGCTAACTTACGATCTGCAGTGGCAGTATCGGAATCACCGAGGAACTTCACGAAGAACGGCCCAGGGCTTATCAAGAGTGGGACGGTGCGTTCCGCCCGCCTTGCCCTCGGCCTCCTGTTACGTTCGACGAAACAGACATGTGGTGCCAGACACGCGATAGCTCTCCATCAGCGAGGAAACGCCCCAAGCTGTGGATCGATCCCCTCGTTCTGTCCCTGCCGCTCGTCGTTCGCAGGCGTCACTCGTACTGCAACTCTGCGCACACGGACGACTCGCCGTCCTCGCCTGCGTCGTACTGCAGTACCAAGTCGGCCGCGTCCTTGTGCGCAGCAATTCCTAGGAAGCCAAGTATATGGTTCCAGAGACGATGGCTAGCTTGAGTCGCATTATGTGAATGTTCTCCCTTATATTGTAGCCGTGACCTTCCATGCCACATTATGGACAAATTCTCTGAGATATTTGGATACCACTTTTTCTTCTGACCTTTTATGGTATCATGATAGTGCATTGCTTATACTGTACATACTTTGTGCCTCCCTGCCTACAGTACAGTGCCAACGGGACACAACACTGCAAATATGTTACGTCTGATTTTGTGAAATGCGTGCATGTTTCCACCGGGCGTCTCGGCATGGTATGTGATCTGAACTCTCTTTCGATATCCGTGCTCTCACAGATGAGTCTGCTGGATGCAAAGTCCTCAACATCATCACCGGAGCCATGGGGCAATCCCCGAAGATGACAACACAGGTCAGGGAGACCCAAAACATGTACCTAACCACCAACAGCAGCACAACCACAGTAGGCATGGTAAGCTCTCCAACACCACGCCAAATGACAACAATGATCACCGACACACCTGTTGAACAAGGAGTAGTGTGGTGCAGCTGAAGGCAAAGCTACAAAGGAGCAAACAAATACTCCAATAGAATAGAGGACTTACAACAGATCTCTAAGGCTGCTGAGAGGGAAGACTCAGGAGGCGTAGAATGAGAGGAGAGATC
>KV429123.1:0-90600 GCA_001632345.1 Daedalea quercina L-15889
CAGGTGCCCCGGCCATAGTGCCAGCGTGTCCTCGAATTGTTGCCAGCAATGCGTGGGAAAATCCGAGGAGGTGGCGGTAAGAGGAAAAGAAGCTCCTAGACGTTAGGTAGGCCTGCGGTGGTGGGGTGCGAGCGCCTATCTTTCGGATGGGTACGAGACCAATCTCTTCAAAATTCTTGACGGGTACACTGAGGCACGCGGAGGATCACTAATTAGAGGCGTTGATCACATCGTACCATCACTACTAATTAGCAGTATACCGTGGGAGCGACAGGTGGCTAGGTGGGCAGGCGCCCACATCCCGTTGCTTCTCGACCCACCTTGTGGGATGATCAAGAAAAGATCCAGCCTTCGCTGCAGAGCATGAGAGGGATGATCGTCAATCGGTGGGTTGAAGCAGTCCACATGTGGACTTTCGAGTGCATGATGCTACACCACCCAATCACTTCCTTCAAGCTTCTGCAGCAGTGTCAGCCGACATCCCGCGGAGCAAAGCGGACATGAACAATGGAAGAACAAGGCGCCAACGCTCGCGCGAAGGATATAAACTCGATGCATTTGTGTATTTGTGTACTAGAAACCACCATCTCCCCTTGATCGCCACCTTCAGTAGGTGCATACGTTCAGTGTTCACCTATGCCACATCTCGAGCTACAAATTCACGTGCGCTGGTCCACTACGCCCCCAAGGTACGCAGACCATGTATTGAGGTCATGCCTCCTTCTTACGACTCAGCAAACGACACGAAGTCATGAGGAGTCTATTCCGAGTCAGGAAGTCTCCTCCGTAGATTTCGCCATGCTCATTGCCGCCATGCAAACCTCACGCAAATTCAAGGCAAGGTGAGTAGAGCTTACTTGGTTCGATTCATGACTAACGCCAGGTGCAGTGTCCCCGTGGGCGATTGCGCATGGTACAATTGCGGGGCTCGGTACCACATACCGGAGCCCATGCCACCACCATACACCTCTCAGGGTTCCCGGAGTATGACCCAATGCTCTACGGCCTTCCCGGCGGACGGACGCAGCCTTCAAGGCGTCCCGTCGTTGTCTTCGACTGCATTTATGCAGACGTATGCAACAGTGTCGTAAGACCCGTCTAACGTCTTTTGTGACGTTCTCTCATTTTTCTCAGTACCTTTCCTGAGCTTCGCCCAGACCACCATAACCTAACTGCCGCTGGCAACCATCGCTGTCGTACGTACGGTGGAAACGCATCACAGGAAAGCGAGTCCGCCGAGGAAGAAGAGGACGCCACCGACGACGAAGATATGGACAGCGACAAAAGTGAACTCGGTGGCCAACTCTGCAGGTTTGGTCGTCCCTGCGGCGTTGTGTTAACGGACACCTCAGAGCAAGCTATCCACGAACATCTTGTACAGTACCATACGCAGGACATGCGGAATAGCGTAGAATCGTAGGTGTACCGGGGTCCACCTAGTGGCCCCACCTCGAACGTGCATTAGTTTGCGTTCAACCAACGCTCAATGGACCCGCCGTTCTTGTGTTTGACGGAGAGAAGCGGGGGCGAGTAGGAGGGTCGGCCTAGGAAAGACTGTGACTACTAGTATGATAACCTAGCTCAGACTGGAATGCGATTTTGCCATGTTCGTTCACACGTGTCCATACGTTATCGATATTTAAAGCCGAATTAGAGAATGGACATGATTCTTTGCTTCGTAATATCAACTGGAGGTTGGCACTAACGCGAATATCGAGTGGTAAATACTACTGCGCAGATCTGCAGGAACCACTCGGTTGGTACACCAAGACGTCGCTGAGCCACAGCACCGAAGTACTGACACAGGACCCCCGATTATATGTGGGGAAGCCTGAATCGCATCCGGACATGAATCGTCTATTTGGGGGGCTTATGCCTGTAGCCATCCGGACAAAAGCAGCGCGACGCGCGACCGATGCCTGGGCAAACACCCGGACATATGTCGTCCTGGTCGCGCAAAGCCTGAGTAGCATCCAGACACGGGAGCCCCCCTGGGACCCCCCGCGGAGGTCTGGCAGGGCGACGGAGGCGAGGAGTCGCCGAGGACCGGGGACTCAGCCTCCAGGGGGGTTACCGTCGGTAGAACCCTGATCAAAAGTCCGGACATGGGTCGCAATTTGGACTCAAAGCCTCATCTTATCCAGACAATCCCGGCCGAAAACCGAGAATTTTGTCCGGACACAGAGGCCCACTTTCCGGCGGCGAGGGATCAGGGTTCCCCTCATATAATCGGGGGTCCTACTGACACCTGGTCTAGATACGCTGCGGAAGTCATTCTAGGTCGTGCTGCCGAAGCGCTGATCACCGTCGGCACATAATTAGGTATCGGCCCGATAGCCTGAAGGAGTACTGTACTGTAATCTCCGGCCCTTCACTCAATGAAGAGCACTCAATGAAACCTAACATGCACACTCGACTCAGAGCGCAGCATTACTGACGAGAATGCACGCCTGAGGCCATGTATCCTGGCTCCGAGACCATACATCCGTGGCACTGGCAGTGCATCTCGAGCTTGTGGCTAGTAGGATTACAATTAATTCAGATATTTGCTATATCGAGGTCTGGATCTTACTGAACGCGAAAAGAACGATGAACGAGCAGCACCCCACAGCAAGGAATACAGATAGAGCATGCGAAGGACTAGCAAGTACAGAACGATGGATGAGCGAAACTACAAGTGGATAATACTATTATGCCATACTAAGCAATATAGAGTGTGAGCCTCCCGGTGTGGATGAAGTTCTACAAAATCTGATCTGTTCACGGACGTGGTCATTGGCCCAATAATGTATCAGGGTGAAAGAGCTCAGTGATATCGCAGCGTAGAAAGTGAAGGTTACGACGGGCGAGGTCCTCGTGTCCGAGATTTCGACGTTGACGTCGACTCCTCTATGATCACTTCGACATCCGACTCATCGTCGACGACTGTTGGTTCAGATGCGCCCGTCTGTGCGTCAGGAGCACTGGGGGCTTCTTTCTTGCGAGCCTCCTCCTTGGATAACCGGTCGGCCTTCCATGTCTCGCTAAGCGACAAAATGCGCGCTTGCAACTCGCGCCGGAGATTCTCAACCTCGTAGCCTTTCCAGTCCGCCTTGCGAGCTTCTACCCCATAATTCTTGCCCTTCTGCGACTAAAAGTGCGTCAGCGCCGCACTGATTGGACAGCCATTATCTGCGTACCAAAATAAGTTGGATGTATGACTCGGGGTTCTCCATGAAGACTCGGACGAAATGTAAGACATAAACACCACAGTCGCAGTAGTTGGGTTGACTAGGAACCTGGTAATGGAGCTATGAGCAGTGACGTTGACTATGTAGGGAGACGCGCTGACTAATGCGAGTTTGCCTTGGGCAGCCCGAGCTTCTTGAACTCCTTTCTTATCCTTAGCTTCGAAGGCAAGGTAAGTAGTCAAGGTCTTGAGTGCTTGTGGATGCTTGCTTCCGAGCGAATCGAAGATGAAGACTTGGGCTCTGTTGTAGCGAGTGTAAGACTATGATCCATAACATGCGGTTGCGAAGAGCACATACGTTTTCTCAGGCTCGGAAGTCGTCACCACAGTGTTGTCGTCCTCGTCTATCCTGAGCACTTCGGCGCCAACATCCGTGCGAGCATCCGAGGTAGAGCCATAGAAGCTAGAAGGATTGACGGGCATCGAGATGTCCTGCTCCATATCAACAACACCGGTGGGCTCACCCGGGGCGGCGGCCGGTACTTCGTCTACGTCCATCGGTTGGGGACTAGAACGAGGATACTGTAGGTCCAAGTGTTCCAATTGACTAAGGTAACCCTGTTCTTCCTCTCCCATGGCGGAAGGCGGCCGCGATTCGTCTGCATCTGCGCCGAAGTCTTGAGGCCCAAGTATACACTCCACCTCGTCTTCGCCACCGCTATCAGCAGTAGGCGCGACAGGGGACGGTGGACAAGAATCGGGTACGATCTCCACATCCGGTTTGTCGACTATCTGCGGCGCACTAACCGTCAAGCATGTTACATCCTGTACCTCATCACCGTCTGACTCGCGTTTCCTCTTCCGGGTCATCGGTTTTGGAGGCGATTCGGACTTGACAGGCGGTAAAAGGGAGTATTCTGGATTGCAGATTATAGCCAAATACCAATGGAAACTATGTAAGCATACATCGGCGTCAAGATATGCACTGAGATAGGAACTACTATTGCACGCACTGTTCATTGATAGGCACGATGATGTATTTCTTCTGAAACAGGTCTACCCTCGATGTCCACTTACGCACGCTTTGATACCCTTCGTTTTTGCTGCGGAACCATCAGTAAGCGTTCTTAGTGAATACAGCTCTCTTAAGACCTACTCTCGGACGTTAAGCTTCTTGTAGAAGAAAGAGCTGAATACATGTACTTGCTCTGCGAAGGCAGGGTTCTTCTCTTTCAGCTCCGCCAGCCATAGCCTGTCCTAGATAAGCGGCGGTTATCATTGCATCGGCAAGTCCACGTACTTCAAACCGAACTCGATGAGAGTGTCATTCAAGTAGTTGTTTACATCCAGCCGCTTCAGGTCGCTCTTGTGTATATTGAGTGCGCCAGCGCCCGAAGGTGGATATACCAAAATGCTGGGCAGATCCCGTCAGACCATTGCTTCTCGGATTATCGATAGAAGCTGACTCACAGTTCATCGGGACCGGGAGGAGGACTTGGGTCAGTATTGAGACGCGCTGAACGTCGGGCGGAAAACGCTTCTTCGCCTGGATCTGCATCGACTTTCTCGCTGCAGCCCATACAAACATGACATCGCTTAGTAAGATAGTAACGAAGAGAAAGAAGTAGCACGTACTAGTTCAGCCTCGGTGTTGATCGCCGCTTCGAGCCTTGGTTTGAGAGCCATGTTGATATGTCCTCTGGTTGTTTTGAAGTACTAGAACGTTTGGGACGTGTCATCTGAGCTGGTGAAGATGCACGGCTCTGCCATGCAAGCTCAGCAGTGCCTTTCACTTGTTCCCACTTTGCTTTGGCCCCAAAACCACTGTCACAGCAGTCAGCGTTAGATCATGCTGGTATATTTAGATCCGTACTTGACTTCCTCTATAGCCGGGCGTGGGACTAGGGCCTTCAGGGCCGCAAGGAGAAAATCATATTTAACGCGCACGTCTGGATGCTTTGCAGGGAACTTGAATGTCACTGCTCCGTCGCCACCCTTCGACCCTGATCAACGCTAAATACGGCACACGATTATGATACATCAACCGAGAACTTACCTGGCTTATATCTACAATGGGCATCCGGCTTGTTGATTCTGGTAGGAGAAGGCTTGATCCAGACGACGACCGGCGTGTTATCATTGAACGGTGCCGACGTGAGCTATCACCCATATCAACATGCTGAAGTTACAGGTCAGTATGCACAGCTTTGCTCACCGTCAAGGAGCGAATATCAGGCTCCAGTTCATGTAGTATTGTTGCATCGTAAGGCGATTGTGCTGCGAAGCTACGTTCCCGGATGTAGATACGATCGTGACCCGTTTCCCAGGTCAACCAATACTTCGGGTGTTGTATATCAATCTCCTCCTCAACGAAGGTGCAGCCCCAGGAGTAACCCTCGAGGGGCAGATAGACAGACTTGATCGGATTCCTACGGGTCTTCGTGGTCACCCCGGTTTTCAACGCCCGTCTCGAAGGGCCGGCAGAAGACGCGTCAAAACCGGATGGCTCTGCAAGAGAACCGCCTGCGCTATTGAAAGAGGCACGCTGCATGATTCACCGTTGATGATACAGCAAGATACACCGATTAAATCAGCCACTCACCGGCGCTGCACTATGTTTCGGCTTCATCGCATCTTTCCTACTCGGTTTAGGCTGGTCTGAGAAGTCGATAGTAGGTATGGATGTTGCAGACTTAGATGCATCGCGATGGTTCCTCTCCTGGATTGCTGGCGTGCGCTTCGCCCTCCGTTCCTCAATCCACTGAATCTGCTTTTGCACGGTACCTCGAGCAGGCCTTGGCCCAGGAATCTTCGACGTCGCATCGTCAGATACGTCCTCAATTGTTTCGACGCCATCGCTGTCTCCGCCTGGATCTTCTACTCTCGGCTCTTCGGTGGAGTTCTGCGCTACCTCTGCCACGCGCGCTCGCAGGCGCTGCGTTGCAAGGCCGTCGGGAGCGCCGTGCTTCTGAAGGGCTGATGAATGGCTACCGTCAGATGTATGAGAAAGACTGTAGTCTTTTTGACGGTCGTGACGCGGTTTTGTGGACACTGGACCTATGCAGTCGAGAGGGTCCGAACTGCTATTTGAGCCGCCCCGAAGAGGCTTGTGCGCCAAGGGTTGAATGTTAGGAGACGTGACCGACTCATCGTCATCAATCACAAGCACTTCGGGGTTGTCCTTCCAACCGTTGAGGTCGCGCCGCGAATTTCCTCTGTCGACCCCCTTCCCTGGCAGAGACGAAATACCATGCATACACGCTCAGAACCAAGCAATCGGACTCGGTGACTGAATTGTACAAGCATATACGCACCTTTGGTGGATAGCGAGAAATGCTTCGACTCGAGTCCTTCCTCTATCGCAGAATTTCTTGCATGCAAGAAAGCCCCGGAACGCTTTTGGCGCTTAGGGTAATTCAATGGAGTCGATTGAGCTGTACGATTGCCACCGGAGGCAGCACCCCGACGGGGTTGATGAAGGTCGTCGGTTATGCGCGAAGAAAAAGGATTGAAGGAGGAAGTATGACTCTGGTGAGCAGGAGGGTTGTTGTGAGGGGTCACGATGGGCGTCGGTTCATGCTTCCATAGCCTGGCCAGAGGTTACGTCCGGGAATATAGATGTGGAGGAATTCACTCACCCATGTTGCGCCGTAGAGCTGGAAGATGAGGATGGAATGCCATGAAGCCTGCGCGTGTCGTTGCGGTCGGCCGCGCTTACACTACTCATTCCGGCACCGAGGGGAGCTTCGCGTACCAGCAGCACACCCCAAGTTTGAGAGCCAGAACCGAATGAGAGGCCACCAGTGCTATCGAGCACGCGCGCAGGGGGAGAGCGGACTAAGAGGCTAGTGCGGCCACAGGTCGAGCCTCGAATGTAACTTGAGTCTTGTAGTGCACGCCACTTCGAAGAGCGTTCCGCACCATCGCTCACTGTTATTACCATAAAAGGAAGGTATACGGCGTCGAGGCCAATCCCACACGTCGAAGTCGCTCCAAAGCTCAATTATAGTCGACTATGCATATAGTCTCATATAATGCGGTCTATTGACAACAGCGTGGATAGTATGAATGGGTCCGAGAAAAAGAGCGTCTACGCAACTACTATGTACATTCAGCGAGGTGCTGGCAGTGTGGCCGTAGCGGAGGGTGGAGAGGTGGAGCCTGCAAAGCATGGGCGAGGGGTCCGCAATCAACGAGCCCGAGGGGAGCAGGGGGGAAAGGGTAGTACGCAGATAGAGTAACGAGTCCCAAGCGGTGAGGATGCAAAATAGTCATGGCAAATGAAGCGTGCGACGGATGCTAGTACTATGCGGACATGACTGCGAGCTACGCGGAATGAAGGAGAGCAGACATGACCTGCCGTCTGGCTCATGAGCAACCGTCGTACAACGAGTTCTTGGGCCAGGTGTATCCGGCCTCCGCCCAGGTCGTGTAATTAGGGTTCGTATAAGCACTCGCGTGCCTAGAGAAAGCGGTCAGTGTCGCGCAAGGTAACATGGCGTTCTGCGTACTTGTTGATATAATCTGCGGTAGGGTAGTTCGGGGGGTCGCATGTCGTACCATCCGAGGTCCCCGGACGCTGGTAGACGCGTACGTAGTCAATGTACATCTTCGCAGGGAACTGCAGGTGCATCCAATCTTGCTCTTGGAACCCGGCTAGAGGACAATGGTCAACCCACCCTTCAACTGTTACGACAGGACACGCGACTTACGTGACATCCCGAAGTTAATGATGATAGACTGAACGAAGGTCAGTAGCTTGTAGTCGACACTAGCCGAAATGTGCACGCACCATGGGCTCCTCAGGGATAAGCCGGTTACTGATCTCTGTTTCGGAGTCAGCACCGATCGACCCTGCTGTAACCTTCCAAGCTTCCTCGCCGTTGCTGTACCAGGTAACAAAACCTTCATCACGATCACTCGGGTTTGAGTACCACTCGAAACCGTAGGTGTTATACTCTGTGTTGTTATAAACGGAGCTGTTGATGAACGTTAAACCAGATACGGCCTGTTGGTACTGCGCGCCCAGGTACGTGTTAAACGAGGTGAGGGAACTGTCGAAGATGGTTGTGACGTTGCTGCTTTCGTCGAATTGGTAGTTGGCGTTATAAGGCGCAACCTGCATACTCTGCGAGACCTGGCCCTTCCATCCCGCTGCGACCTGAGCCTCGAAGACATCGATCTCAGGAACACCACGCCCGACAGAAGTGGACGGGCCCGGATGGTCCTCGCCAGAACACGTGCAAGCAGAGAGCTTCTGCCCTGGTTGGTAGCTAAGCCCTTCGGATACGCTTGGAGTTCCATTCTGGTAAGTCTGGTTTGGGAACGTTCCCAAGTCACAGCTGTCGTACGTGTAAGGCCACGTTCCCTGGGTCGTTGCTCCATATCCAGCATGACCCTAGTCTGCGATTAGCAACAACAAAACGAGGAACAGATAGTGCGACACGCACTAAATTGCCCATCGTCCAGACTGCAGGCCAGAAACCGGGCGCGTCTACCGAACCCGGCAAACTGACCTTCACTTCGAGGTAACCAGTCGTGAAGCAAAACTTATTCCATGTCTGAAGCATAGCACTCCGGAAGTTCAAATTGTGGTTCTCAACCTCCTCCATCGTGATGACCAGCTTGCCGTCCTCCGTTGTGGCTTGCTGCACAGACATCAGCCACTTATATATATGAAAAGCACGCGCCCGACTCACGGTTGGCGTGTACCACTCCAGATCACCTGTCGGCCAGTAGTTCATGTCCACAGCCTCCCAAAAAGCGTCGTCACCCGGCCAGAAGGTACGCCCGGGGGTCTCAAATTCATCACTGAAAACGAGATCGTACTTTGTTCCATCCGGTGATGTGAATGTCCGTGCGTCTTCCGGAGTATCGTCATCGATGAGGGAAGGGATCGCGAGGCTTGGCACTTGCCCAGAGCCATTGATACCCCCGAGGTTGTAACCGATCTTCTGTGGCTTCTCTGTTGTGAAGTAGTGAATGATAGGGTACCCGGCGAAGAGAGTGAGGAGTGCGGCCACGAGGATGATGAGCGCGGAGATGTTGATCCACCCTCGTGAGGAGAATGGGTTGCACGTTCGCTCGAGGGCTGCGTCTCGGACAGGGTCAGGGTTGTGAAGGGCATCGTCCAACTCCGGATCCTTGGTGTCCCAAAGGTACGGATACTGCTGCACGGTCGCGGTTCCCACCATCGGAGTAGCACTGCTCGTCTTCTCACCCGTCGTGCCGATCGAGACTTCTGACGGTGCAGCACTGAAACGAGAGGATGTATAACGACCATTGGCGGCGACGTTAGGATTATACTAAAGCATAGTGAGAAAGGTGAATGCACCGAATTGAGTATCAGCGCACCGAGTATGGCCCATATCCTCCGCCAATCGCGCCTGTTGCAACACCGTGCGCAGTGTCGTTTCTCCCACTGGTCGAAGGTTGTGGCATAGAGTAAGACTGAGATTGAGTAGGCGCTTGGGAGTGGTATCGACTGCCGTTCTGGGGGCTTTGAGGGACGGCGTAGTACTGTTGAGGCTGCCTGCGTTGAGGAGCGGCCATCGTGGTGGTAGAGAAAGCGCAACGCTGAGCGGCTGATTGCTGCGCGGCGCGCGCCACCTCGTTTCGCCGAGTTTGGTGTCAGCATTGCACCTCCGCTATTCACGTGAGACAACGTTTTCTCAGATTACTATTCCGGTATGCAAGTTTTCAAGCTCCGAAATTAATCTGGCAACTAGGGCCTCTTCCTAGACACTGATGTTCCCAAGCTATTTTTGTCGTCGACATCCATGCGTACGGTGGGTGGTGAAGTCCGTCAGGAAACAGGTTAGAAGATATAACGTACTCAGTGCGACTTGCCCATGTGCTCCAGGTTTGACTGCTCTCTACTCAGCCCAGGACATTGTTATTGTCTCCATGTTCTGCTGGTGCCATTACTATCAATGCGCAGTTCCACAGGAGTCAACTCCGAGAAGCATTCATGATGGATCATATTGCACCGCAGCGTGGCGTACAGTTTCGTCATACCACAGGTGCGTGCATATGCCACCACATTAGCGAGTAGCTCTCTTCACTCAGTGCGATCGAAACCGGGCACCGACCCACATTGTTCGAAGCGGCACGCACGAAATTACGAACGACAGCATTTGTTGCCGAGGTTGATGTTGCGTCGATTACGAAGGGAACTGGAAGAATCCGTCAACTCTTTGTATAGGCTCGCCGCTGTCGCCGTCAGCAGCTCAGTTGGTTGCGATCAGTCACCCGGAGTCCGTGTACCGTGAGCCAGAGATTTAGCTGGAAGCGGGTGTGTTGAGTACGTTATCCTGTCAACGGTTGCTTGTCGCCGTTGCTTTAGCTACGCTGCAGCAACCTTCCCTGCTGGTAGGTAGCGCTTCCTCTGCAGAAACAATGTATCATGCAACTGCAATGTCGCCTTGTGTCACACAATCGGTCGCCGCTCATACTTATCCAGTGCAGCAATGTACATGTTTCGATGCGTACATTCTTCATATACGACTGCTTGGACCGAATCTCAAAGGTTGTTGCCTCCCCTGCAGTTCTTATTCCATCTATCGTCTCATAGCGTCAACCGAACATTGTTTCGTCAGGTTTCTGATGATCGACATTCGCCCGAGTTTCATCCGGCGGTATATAACCGCGAATGTGGGTGATTGCGAACGAGCGTAGGATTTCCTGATGCAAGACTTGGCTATCTTCCATCACCGGATCTCACATACCCCGGGCTACTTGCATTGGCCAAAGAATAATCAGAGACTAAGAGTAACGCAGCCGTCGTCACTATTTTCGATGAAGACACCACCGAAGATCAGACCCTCGTTGATGCCGCTCTCCTGATATCCTTGATACAAGACATCGATGCCCAGCGGTCCAGTAGGTTCCTTCAGGATGCCGACGTGAAACGCGCCACCTCCAGTGTTGTTGTTGAATGCGGGACCGGCAACGAGCTCCAGAGGGGCGTAGCCCTCTGAATAGTACACGGTAATGGTACTACGATCATTCACGTCAGTGAACTGTGTTAGACTCAGAGCGGCCTTACGTATGAAGCAAGCGACCTACTTGTCAACCCAGCCCATTGTCAGCGCAAAGTTATGCCACACGTCGTCGGTGAACAGCGTCTGAAAGAACGTCGTCTCCGGCGTGTTCGATTGGAGACCAGCAACACGGAGCGATTTCGCCGTTGTAATCTTAGGGTCTTTTGCAGTGCTGAATGGTACCCCGGCAGTGATGGTGAACTGGGACGACGAATAATCCGCGTATTCGTGCCAGACTGGCTACATTGACACGATACATTAACGCTGACTGAGACCCGAACAGGATACGGTGACATACGTGATATTCGTGCGAGTAGTTAAGAGGGCGGGTGGAATCTGTGCGTACCGACCAGTGGAAGGTCGTCGTTCCTTGCACCGTGCTGGCATTCCCGTTTGTCGATAGATCTACCGCTGGCAGAAGTTCAGAGCGCCGAAAGCCGACTTGGGGCTCCCCTCCACCCGGAACAAAGATTGATTCGTCGCTGTGATTGTATGAGCCCACAAAGGAGGAGGCGCGCGGAACGAGCCATACTCAATCGTCACCTCAAAAGATTTTGTAGCTGTAGTTAGATCGAACTGCGAGATGGATGTGTAAGAGACTGGATTTTTCTCGTGGTGAATTGCGAACTCACCAACGAAGGAGCGACAGCCGGAAACTTGAGAACTTCAGCCCATGTCTGGTCTAGTCCAATCGTCAATTCTGCGCCCGATTGCCAATGGGTGGTTCACGACGCACTTTGTCCGAGGTCGTACAGGTTATTATACACGCTCGTATTCTTGTCAAAGTCGGCTGCAGTGGTCGTCAGCGCGACACGTCCTTCGAACAACACAGGACAGGCTGCTCCTGGTTGTGGGATACCAGGAGCGACACTGGTCAGTCCTGCCAGGCAGATGAAGGCGACAAGAAGCGAGGTCGAGTGCATTGATGGGATCTCGTGTGCAGCCCTCGAGCGCAAGCAGTGGGAGAATGGTCACTCGGAGTTGCTTCGCCATATATCCGCCCGAAGACTCGTCCTACGGGGATGGCTATCCTCGAACGCGTGGCCGGGAAAATGTCGGATGTGACCAAAGAGTGTATGGTGGGGAATCATCGGGACCAGCGCGCGTGGTATGCGAGACATATTCAACTGCAGCTTGGATGGGTCGTTCTAGGGAACGGCAGAGCTATGTTCGGTTTAGTGTGAGATCCACGCAGGTCCGCGGTGTATATGCGATCATGTACCGGTGGAAGAACTCTCCTCTAAGAGAGGGCAGCGAGCGTCTCATGACTCGCGTTGAGTTGCAGGATGGAGAAGATTGTAGCTAATGAAATGAGAGAACCCCTATATAAATACGTGAGTGCGTTGCATACGCGCGACTGCTAGCACGGGGATGTGCATGGACATCATCAATGCGAGCTGAATACATATCCTTCGGAAGACGAAGGAGTGCAGTCACGTATGTCCTGCCTCGGTTTTTGGTATCAACGCGATGTCCAGCCTCCGCAAGGCATTCGGCACGCATTCGTGGATGACCATCTGCTGCACTGCGACCGACAGGTTGCCATCTGCTCCACATCGATCGTCCAGCCTGTCACGCCAAAACTGCACATACGCGTGAGACGCATCGCCCGGCGAGAACCCTTGCTCGCGGAGGTTGCCCAGCGACAGCGACCGTAGATGGGGAAACGGGAGTGGGGGTGAAACTGGCACTCGCTCGTCGTTTGACGTGTCCTCGCTGGACTTATTGAGCATCCGGTAGAGGATCTTGGTCGCTCTCTTCCCTTGGACGACGAGCTCCGAAACGTTCCGGCAATGCTCGCCGATAGTGACCCAGATCCTCCTACGGCAGAGAGAAGTGATGTGCAGAGTACGCACGCAGTTCAGGGACGGATGTTGTATGAAAGCTCCGAGGATGCGTCTGCATTGTGTGCTTGAGACGGTGACATGGAACACATGAATTTCCGGGGACGAAACTGGGCCGTGCACCGGAGACCGCGTAACATGGCCATCCAGCGAGAAGAGGTGGTAGCCTTCTCCCTTGATGTGGAGTCTCGACAACTCGCCGGAAACGAGCAACTTCCTCACCACGGATGCGGCAAAACGGTCAGGGGGATCTACCAGCGGCGTGACCAAGGACATATAGAGCTGGCTTATGGCAACAAGCTGCAGATGGTCCAGTAATCTGATGACATCTGCGCTACAACCGTATAACTTGACGTCGCGCAGGCGAGGAAGGACAGCAGGTGGGCCAGTGGGCGGGGCGGAGATGGCTGATAATGGGCGCAGAGCATTCCTGATGACGAGGCGCTCGAGTAACGGAGTCGAGCGCAGAATCTGAACGAGTGTTTGCATGTTGAGTGACCTCGACACCCCGCCCCAGGGTAACCCGACGATAGTGAGGTCCTTCAATGTTTGCATGTCGAGCCCGAACCATGGGATATGACATTTATATAGCGATAGCGATTCCAGAGGGGCAATATCTCTGTCTCGAGACATGAAACCCAAAGCATGCGGTGCTCCTTCGTATGCCGCATTCGGCGCGTCGAAGGCTAAATAATGCAACCGCAAATCCTTGAGCAGAGGCGCGGGCCTGTTCAACAAGTCCAGGACCTCGGGTTCGAGTTTCTGCTGGCTCGATATGATCAAGGAGCGAATGCGGGCGATTTCCTCCAGCACGACTCGAAAAGACGCCATCCAGTCGACACGGCTTTGAAGGTTATCATATATGAGCGGGAACTCCGCGGATACCTCTAGTGGTGCTTCCCCTGACCTCACCACAACTTCAGAGGTCCACTCGCGATGTGAGGTCAGGCGTATCCGGGCCCATAGTCTGGTGGTGCTCAGAGCAACGGACCGCCAATGACGGCAGACGTGTGACAGGCTAATCCACGAGTACTGGGGCTCTGGATCTAATCCAAAGGGCCGCGACGGTATTGTCATTGCGCAAGACAGGAAACATTCCGAGAGGAGCTCTGGAGGCAGTAGAAAGACTGGGGGAAGCCGTTCCATCTTCGATACTAGCATAATTCGTACGTTAAGTGAAAAACGTGCCGAGATGTACTCATGGACTCACGGATGCCGGGTATGGATCAGTAGGCGGTCGGAGATCGACCACTCTTCGCGGGCAGACGTTCGCTGGTAGGAAATGTCAGAAGGCCGTCTTGCGTAGTTCCACGTCAAAGTATACACTGTCCGCTTACCTCGTAGTCGCTCGACTGCTGGAAAGCACAGAGTGGTACTTGGCCCGTACAATTGCGATTACGAAAGTGTATTCTGGTCGACAAACAGCGTTCAATGCCGATGTCTTGATATTGTAAAGAATTCACCTGACGGTGTCAGGATGGTGGTTGTTCAAATGGAGATGTGTTCCGGTCAAGATACTTATTGAAGTACTGTGCATGGATGATGGCACGCTGATTGCGTGCGGCCCTGGTGCGGCCCGCGTCGCGACGAAGAGTGCTACTTGTCACGTGAGTGACGCGCTCGTCACTCGAGTCGCGCGAACCTCGTGAAGTGTGAAGCCTTCGACGACGCCTACAACACTTTCCCGCTGACAGGTCTCGTAAGTACGTATTACGGCAGCTGTTGCGTCACTATTCATTGAGGTTGAGCTTGGCCACAAAAACACCGACACCTCCACGGAATCCCAAGTCCTACATTCGCTTTCCTGGACTATAGTTGTCCGCCACAGACGCAGCCGAGAATTCCATCCGACCTGGGAACTCATCTGCCTTGTTCTTCCTCCAAGACAGCACTAGAAATGGACGAATCTGATGCTCTGGAGGCACTGTCTAACGTATTGAATCGTCTGACAGAGGACCCGTACGACATTACCCTCCATATCGAGCATGTGCGCATTGCCCGGGAGACGGGGATGGACGACCAACTGGAGTCCGCCTTGGAAATGTTCACTGCATTCTGGGCCGCGGGAGACTACGTCTGGCTACCACTAATTGAACACAAACTACAAGCCAGCAATCTGGAGTCCCCACAAGACTTGCAAGCAATTCTCGATCTTTTCAATCGCGCGGAACAGGACTGCTTGTGTGCGTGATGTGTTGCTATATGAGCGGGTTGATTCTCATCTTGGCTTAGCTATCCCCCTGTTACGGAAACATCTCGACTTCCTGGTGGATCGATTCGAGCACGTCAATGCTCTTGAGACGAGACCGGACGACCTAGGAGACATGTTCACCACGGCATGGATGCACTCGGCGATGTCAGACGTGGTGGACAAAGGTATTGGACATTTGTCGCAGGTAAATATATCATCTGCTAACATCTTATGCGTTTTATTGATGATGCCCCAGAGCCACTTGCTGTGGGATGTGTATCGGGATTGGGAGTTGGAACAATTGCAGGAAGCCTCTCCGGAAGAGAGGTAGGTGACTTGTCGCTGAACGCTGTTACAAACCGATCATACATGCAGGGCTGCACTGTTGGATCAAGTGGAAGTAATGCTCCTGAATCGCTTACAGCAACCTCATTCGAGTACGTACTGGAGTCTCTACTACGCGAGCTTCACTAATAACCTGTAGATCACGACGAGACGTTCCAAAGCTACTCAAGCTTCACCACAAACTTCAAGGCGTCGGATCAATACGAACCTCTGATGGTGAAGGCTTCCAAAATGCGATCACAGGCAGTGAAGGCGTACGAGAAACGTGAGAGTTTCGAGACCTCCCTCGTGCGTGCATGGCAGTCGCTAAAGTACAGAAGCCGCGTAATTGATTGTATACTGGGATAGGCGCAATCTGAATACTCCCTCGAGGGTTACGCATACTACATCTCATCCGAACGGCGGAAGAAGCCGGATTTGTTCGTGCTGCAGACTCTGTATGAGCGTGCGATTGCGGAAGCGGACAAGCGGCGGTGGAACGGTGAGGCCAATGCTGAGGCTGCACTGCGTTCTTTCTGGGCGGGCTATCTCGACTTCTTGGTAAGCCGGATAGCTTAATGGGCGTGAATAACGATTGACGACAACACGCAGAGGATGCAAGAAGTAGAAGTAGCCGCTCAAAGTGCCACCTTCCAGAGGGCACTGAAGAGTGTACCGACGTCCGGGGAAGTATGGGCACGATATATTCGTTTCTTGGTATGAACGTCCTGCATCATGCTCGCAGATAATAACATGCCCTTTTCTCCTCCCAGGAGCGTACTGCGGATTCCGAAAACGAGGACCCTGGCATCACAGGTACGAGGCTGCGCTGTGTTCAGCGCTTCATGATGACTTAACGGCACGATAGCTGCCTATGAGAAAACGAAGACAATTCGCCCTCTACAGGTAGACGTTGAACAGCTCTTACCTGTTGTCCTTGCCCGCGCTGGGTACGAGAAGCGACTTGTCGAAGCTGGCCGGACAGACGAGGAGGGCTTCAACATCCTCGTAGACGTTGTGATGGACGGGATCGCTAGGATCAGAGGTGAGAAACACTATCTAGCGCATGGTGACTACCTTCTTAACTTCGCCGTCGCAGCGTCGCCCCCGGGCGATCCCAGGCTTCGTCTTGAGAAGTTCTTCTCAGGCATCGTGAGTGACGAGGTGGTGCTGTACTGCCATTTTTGTATTTATTCATCATATGCAGTGCACCAAACTAGCAGACTTGTCTGAGCATGCTCTTGTCCTATGGGAAGACGCTACAAACCACTACAAGACGAGCTATCTCGCGTGGACTTCCTACACCGACATGTTGATGTAAGGGCTTTGTTGTTCATCGAGTGAGCACCATGTGTTGACGAGCATCTGTCTCGCTAGCAAGCAGGGCCTGTATGAGGACGCGCGCAAGGTGTTCCGGGATATCTGCATGAAGAACCTGGACTGGCCCGAGGCACTGTGGGACGCATGGATCTCGTTCGAACAGTTGCATGGGAGCGTAGAGGAGCTCGAGCTAGCGATGGATCGGATCGAGTTCGCCCAGGGACAGACCAACCTCCGGCGTCAGAAAGTGAGTTCACTCTATTTATTTCGACGAATTGTTTTCTTATTTCGAAGGAAGCGGAGAGGGCAGAGCATGCTGCGATGCAACTCATCGCAGAGCAACAGGCGAACATGGCGCCAATTGCTGAGGCAACAGTCCCGACTATGGACGGCGACTCGGGCGCAGCACCTATGGAAGTTGATTCAGATCTAAGCGCATCTGCCGGGATGAAGAGGAAAGCAGAAGAGGAGCCTTCTACAGGTGACGCTAACAAGAAGGCGAAAACAGGTATGTTGGCTTGTCTAGTTTGTGTCAAATGTGCCCGACTGACGTGCCTCCCAGATCAAAAGCCTGTCCCGCTCAAACGGTGCGTTGTTCCTTACTGCAGGACAGTTTCGGTACTAAGCGAAGCACTAGTGACCGCGAGAACTGTACGGTATTTGTGGCAGATCTACCAGAAGGTGCCCAAGAAGACGACTTGAGGACACTGTTCAAAGATGTGCGTGCTCCAGTTCTGTGAAACTCAGGGCACCTTGCTAAAGGGCGACTAGTGCGGAGCCATGCGTGAGATCAAGATCACGCAATTGCCGAATTCCTTGGTGGCCACTGTCGAGTTCATGGAGCGGGTATGTGTTAATTGGACAGTCCTTTCGTGTGAAACTTATGATTCATGCAGGATAGCGTTCCCGCTGCATTGACGAAGGACAAGAAACGGATCGGCGGCCAGGAAGTTGCGGTACATCTAGCGTGGCAGTCCACGCTGTATGTCACGAACTTTCCCGAGAAAGCCGATGACACATTCATTCGGGCCCTTTTTGCGAAGGTATGACCATACGCATCGAGGTACAGGAGGGCGGTCGTTGAGTTTCGTTGATAGTACGGGACGATTTTCGACGTACGGTGGCCGAGTAAGAAGTTCAAGAGCACTCGGCGGTTCTGCTACGTGCAGTTCACGTCCCCGGTGAGCCGCCCTGTCATTGACTACCGCGATCGTGTTCTCATGTCTTCTAGTCATCGGCTCAAGCAGCCCTGGAACTCCATGGCACGCAGATCGATCCCAATATGACTCTGAATGTCTACATCTCGAACCCTGGACGCAAGAAGGACCGCACGGACGCCGATGCCAACGATCGAGAGATCTATGTTGCTGGTCTGAGCAGGTTCGCCACCAAAGAGGACCTGGAGAACCTCTTTAAGACGGTATGTACTCATCTGGCCCACACGAGCGTTACGACCAACGTCTGCGATAGTACGGTACCGTGAAAGAAGTCAGGATGGCCCTGGACAGCAGCGGCCGTCCGAAGGGCTTCGCCTTCGTTGAATTTGAGAGCGAGGTAAGCGTCGTGGGCGTTATTGGAGGTCTGTCAACTGAAGATGTATCTAGCAAGATGCGACGGCGGCTCTGAGCGCAAATAACCATGAACTGAAGAACCGGCGCATGGCGGTGACGCTTGCGGACACGCGCGTCCGTGCACGGACGAGGTCAGTGGAACGGTGCAATAATATCGCAAGCGTTGACAGTGCGCTAGGGATCCCAACGCTCGCGCTGATACACGCAACCGTACCGTTCGTGTCCGGAACTTGCCTGCTAACACTCAGGAAGGCCTGCTGCAACAAGCATTGGAGAAGCTTGCTCCTGTACAGCGAGTCGAAGTATTCACCGACAAAGCGGAAGCAGAGGTACAATTTGAGAATGCGGCGGTGAGTTCACGTTTTGAGTCGTTGCAGCTATGGTTTAGGACTGATGTGTTCTTCTTTGGCAGGATGTTGGGAAGCTGCTTCTGCGCACAGAGCCTGTGGTGTTCAGCGGAAATATTCTGGAATTAGTAGCCGACACACCGGGACCCCGCGCGGCCCGTACCCTGGCTTCTACTGCTCCGCCTGCCACAGCAGCAGGCATTTTTGTCCCTCGTGCGGCGACATCTAGGCCTAGAGCAGGTCTAGGTAGCAAGAAGCGTGTTACGGTAATATCTGCTGCGATGTCTTCCCCGGATACGACAGGCACGAGTTCAAAGGGCCCGACACCAGGACAGGGCAAAGGGCAGGACGACTTCCGGAAGATGTTGGGATGATATGTCAAGAACCTGTATACTGCTGTATATACGTATTACTGGCTGTTCTTCAACTCAATCATCTCAGTGTCCTGCCGATCGGAATGAATCACAATGAACCTTTAAGCTTTATCATTGATGTGAGGAAGCCTTTTCCAGGTTGCAGTGCTTGTGAGCCGGAGCAAGAGCGGCTATGAGAAGGTATAACAGGCGCCGATGTGGCTACGGTGTACCCCGAGCGCCTACGCTCGTCCCCACAACGTCCAACATCCGGCTGGTCGTTGTTTCTCAACTTCTTTCGACAGTACACATCAGCGCATCGCTGGCATGGAAGCTGCTGAGGAATATCAAGAAAGCACCACGACTCGTCTGGAATGGACCGTCGGCAATCTCAAGAACTTGTTTGACGGAAGGTGTGTTCGGTTTCAGTCGAGATCCGTCGAGATCCCCGATCACCAAGACCTCCTCAGTAAAGGGGAAGCCAAATCGAAGGTCACAAAATCCACCAGGTTTGGCGGTGGACGGTGGCAGGTAGGATACGTCGTGGCTTGCGGGCTTGCCAATGTCCCCGCTGACGACTCTGCAGATATTATTCTATCCAAATTCCGGCGGCGTTAGCGCTGAAGGCCACTCCTTCATTAGCTTGTACCTATCTTGCGAGGTACGCGTTCCATTTGTATATCCAGAATTCCTGATTTTGGTGGGGATGCTAAAGCCTGAGCCCGAGTCATTGACCAGCGTGTCCTGTGTCCGGACTGTGGTCGTACACGCACCCCTATTTGTGCGTGATCATGCTGAGGGCTACATACGCCGTGACCAGCCAGATGAGCTCAGCTTGTCTGACCTACTTGCAGCATGCTGTTCCCTTGTCTTCATACCCAGGGTATCCTACTGCAATGGCCACCAAGATATGAACATGCTATTGTGTCCCGATGCCAGTGGGACAGGGACATGGGCGGCCGTTTTATTCGTTGTCTAGACGTTTTCACCACATCTCTGTCTGCCCGAAGCTTATTTTGATCCTGAAGAGATGGGGACTAACCCAGGCCCACTCGTTGTGCCTGATCTGCCCAGATCAGATCAAGTCTACTTGCTCAAAGTTAGGCTTAGACCGCATCGCGCGGGAATTGTCTAGATCACTATCGGGCCTTGTCACTGCTTCAGGCACCTTTGTAGTCTAATACAATCTAACACTCCTACAGCCTACTGTGGAAGAGAAGGAGAGGGCCATAGATGGAAAGTAAGCTTGTCCATACCCGTTCCAGGCGTTCACTTGATATACCACTGGCAGATGGGACCGTGAAGGGGTTTTCAAGTTTGGCTTCGAGCTGCGGAAGTAAGCCGTGTCATAGATTGTGCTACGTCCAAAAGGACTAGAGTTTGTTGCAGCCTCCAGAAGAACATACTGTACGGCAGCAAAGAGGCTCACGACCATTCATTCTCGCATCAGGTAACGCCGTTTGGTTTCATCACTAAATGGCTACCGTCCTCATGATATTCAGACGCAAAACTGGGGTTGGGCCCAGTTCGCCCGGAGAGATACTGTGTATTACCTCAATAGCAACATCATGCGACAGAATGCCTTCTTGGTAATCTGCACGATCAGTACGGCACCGTCGTTCCCTGAACCGGCACCTGCGGTCCCTCGTTCTATGGCACCCAGAGGACTCCTAGACACTATGGGTGGTCTTCTTGATGAGTATGTAGTAATCAGTGTCAATGTCCCATATTAGCCACGCCGAACACTTACGCTACTCTTCTAGCCCCTTGTATTCCGACGTAGTGTTCATATTACCTCGAAGGGACAAATCAGTGGCTGCTGCGAGGAGGATATATGCTGCTCGAAAGCTCCTCAGACGGGTGGAATATTTCGACGCAAGTAAGGAAAAGCATATGTGCTCTTTCTGGCGCTAACGACTCGATCTTGCAGTGTTTAACTCGGGATTCGCGGAGGCATCCTTCAGCGCCCTTTCCGGAAATACCGTGAGTGGAGAGTCTGTAGAAGCAAGTGATTTTTCTTCAGTCTTGCAGCGCACTGGCTCCGTTATGAGACAATTCGATGACTCCGACGACGAGGATGATGACGAGGATGATATGGTGGTTGACACAGACAATGATAACACAAGAGCGAACTCTCCTGCCCCACGACCCACGGTAGAGAGACCAGTCTCTGTAGCATCTGATGTGCTGAACTCCTGGATATCTGACGGTTCTGAGTACGGCCAAATGCAAGAGGCAGGAGATGCCAGCGACGAGGCGGCTCGCAATGTGCGCCCCAAGCTGTCTCACCCATCTACTCCTCGAACTGCGCCGCTTTCGCTGGACCATCATACACCCCCGTCTCCTACCGTGTCCGGTCCCGCGAAGACGCAGGTCGTTATTCGTGATGCCGCATATGCAACCTATCGCGCGGTTCTGTACTACGTAAGCATCCTTCCCGACGTAGCGTCGCACCGAGCGAAGCACTGCTTATGAACCCGCTCCCACAGATATATACCGACGCGATCTCCTTTGCTCCCCTATCTTCAACCTTCCTGGCATCCGCCGCGACTACACCAAAGGCGGTCGCATCAGTTCCGGCAACGCCCACGTCGGAATCCCAGGCCCCGGCCTTCACGCAGCGACCCAATCACCAGCAGGCAGAGAACTCGACCACCATTGGGCCGGTGCCCCCGCGCTCGCGACGCGAGTGGATCGCACAGTGGGAGCGGGACGACACGACCGGCAGGTCCCGGCCATGCTCTGCGAAAGCTGTCTACAGATTGGCGGATAGTGCGTAGAGCGAGCGAGCGGCCGTGCGTGATCCGCGCTGACCCGCGAACGCTCGATAGAGCTCGATCTTCAGGAACTTAAGCAGCGTGCATTCCAGCACATCGTCAAGTCGCTCACGGTGGGCAATGTTGCGTACGAGGTGTTCTCTACTTTCTCCGCCGCGTTTGAGGACGTGCGCAAGGTGACCAATTTGTTGGCTGTGAGGCCTTCGATCTTGGGGATACTCACACAAGGTCGCTTCTGTGCGCGATCATGTGCAGGTCCAAGTTCGCTTCTTCCTTGATCATTGGAATGAAATTCGAGCATCAGACGCAATGCGAAATGTCTGGCAACAAATAAGGCTCGGGAGACACCCGGGATTCGAAGAAGGTGAATACTCACCGCTCGTATTCTATTCTCCGTGCTTCGTACTCAATATCCACCGTCGAAATAGTGTGGCCAGTGATCGCACTCAACCTGGAGTTCAAGCCACGACCTGTGGAGGCCGCAGAGAACAATGAGAGAGATGGCTCATGATGGCTCACGATATGACGTTTGCCACGGTGACTTTCATCTTACCTCAAGCACTCGGGTGTAACATTGTCAACCCCGTCATGATCTAAGCTGTAAATTAGCGTGCTTGCCACCTGTGTGTACTATGGTTATTATTTCCGTGCTTCTTGGTAAAGCTCGCGAGTCTCGAACTGACTCTGAGTAACATGCCTAGCGACATATGCGCATATGCCTGTTCTCGCTAAATGGGGGTACGCATCGAGTCTGAATCATCCATAGCATTGTGCGAGAACACATCACTCATGACCTCAGCATCCCAATCCTAGTCGATGCTCGTGAGACTACCAGCCTGCGAGGTGACCTCACTATCCATCTCCGTCGACTCCGTGATGTCGGTATCAGCCTCACTTACGGCATCGTCATGGCCAATGTTATGCCCCTGGCCATCATTGCTACGCCCTCCTGCATCGCTTCCCCTGATCGCGGGAGGGAGTTCCCGTGCAGAATGGTCTAAAACGCCACCTCCGCTTCCCCACGAGGACGTGCGCGGACTGATGCCGATACCTTAGTTCACGCAAAGGTCGTTGAGCGGGGGCACAACACTCAGACGGTCGCGACCAATCACCATTCATAAATGAGAATGACCCCAGCCTCGGCGTCGGCGTTGATGAACGCGGTGAGCCAATGCGCGGCGAGCCCACGCGGAATGGCGAAAATGGAGGCGAAAACGGCGGCCGCACAGGCGTGACGTGCACTGGCACTGGAGTGCTTGCTACGGTGCCATCATTGTTATCCTCAGGGGGGCCTGCCAGAGATGGCAACGGGGAAGTGTTGCGTAGGCCAATAGCTGCTGGAATGGTATGGCTACTCCGAGCGGTATCGGGTATAGGCGGGGGTATGTCATTGCTTGGTATGTCCTTGATTACTGTTGGTTGTTCGTCGAGGGGAACTGGGTGTTCTGGTGTGGACGGAGCGACGGACCGTCCTTCACTTTCTCTGGTGCTGTCGCTATCGCCATCGTTTCCCCGAAAGTCTTCGGTGTCATCATCGTCGTTACGATCATTTTGGTCATTTTGGGTATCGTTGTCTTGTTCCTGTAAATGGTCTGGCTTATCCGAATCATCAGCCGGCGCAGCGTACGCAGAAACGGTCTCATTGCCATTGGCAGACACATGCTCGTAGCTGCTCGCGCTTGCATACGACCGACGCATCCACTCTTCCTGCTGCCACCGCAGCTCCTCTTCGTCCAGTTCCTGCTCCGAGACCTCGCTGTCCGCGTGATAATCAGCAGGGACAAACAGCTGTTGGTCCTCATAGCCCTCATAATCCTCGGATAGCTCGGGTGGTATTGAACCCGGTTCTCTGTCCGGAGGCGATGGTGGTATACGGTGCAGGAGGCCAAAGCTATCAAAAACTCAATTAAGTAAGGTGTAGCCGATCAGTATGATGAAGACTTACCCAAAGACACACCCTAGCAGTCCTTCTCCGCCCCAATGTCGATTGGGGACGAGGACGACTTCCCGTATAGTGCTAAATCGTGATTAGCACGAGCTCACATATGGCAGGTTCGCACATGCCAAACTCACTCGAAGTCGAATGAATAGACGTACACGCGGAGTGGCTTTTCAATGTGCTGAAGATCCGAAGTCAGCACGCACCGGAGCCGAGAAGTCCATCATGAACACGCACATTCTCGACGACTTCATAGAAGTCTCCCTCCGCACTAAGCACGCCTCCGGACCATCCGATAATCCAGTCACCGTATGGAACGAGGCCTGCACTCTCAGCGGGGCTTCCCTCCAGAACATCCAGCACATGCCACACGTTATCGAGGGCGAGTTCGGGCTGGCACATGCGCATGCTGAGCCCGAGCAGAGAGGGTTTGCGCTCCGCCTCCGGTTCTTGCGGGTCCGGAGCCATCGTGTGTGGCAGAGCCCAGTCTCTCGAGGGCACAATTGGCACGACTGTCTCCGGATGGCTGCTTTAGTGGGCCCAAAATGAAATCGCGAGAATGGAAGGGCACCTCTCGTCTGCTGACTCTTGCTGTTCCAGACCAGTAGATTCAGCGTCCGGCCCTCATGGCTCTCCACTATCTTCTCAAGCTCCGTCGCGTCGGCGCTGTCTGTGGACGAGAAATCATCGCCTTGGAATCCGACTACAAAGTCAAAGAAGGGCTCGATATTGGTCTGGGAGGCAGGCGAGGCGGGTGTGACACGAAGAACATGCAGCGCGCGCGGTGGTGTCTGGGAGGCATTCGCGGTTGTAGACTGCCCTGCTCCCATGGAACCGTAAGCTTTTTTACCCCTCCAGATATGGTGTTAGTCGAAGTCCCTCCAAGTCGGCAACGTAAAAGCCAGATAATCCACCCGAGAAAACAAGTAAAAGGACGATGTTCGTGAACCTGCAGCTGGCGACGTTGAAGCGTTCTTGCACACTTGCTCGATGCGGAACACGCACGCAGCCCGATGCCACGTGGCTCCAACGGACGAGTCGCGGCCCGCCGGGCGTCTGTTATGGTCGAACGAAGAGACATTCGGACAGACTTGCATTTGCCAGCTGTTGTGCGCATCAGACCCACAACATCTATCGGAATGTGTCCAAGAAACATGACGATTATTTATACCCGTTCTGAACGCAGTTACCGTCTCACGCGTGGCCAGGCCTCTAACGAGAAGGCCTGGCAGAATCCCGGAGATTCCTCACGAGTGCGTCTGTCTGGAGTCTGAACATCGCCGCCGCTGAATACAGATGTTTTTTGTGTGTATCAAATGATCACGCAAGGGACATTCGCACTATTAATGCAGCACAAGGTAGACAGGGCAAAGAGGTTGCCACGAAGCCATGAATAGTGACATTTTGGCACCATATCAACTGGGGCTTGTTATTGCCACCAACATGCACTCGGTCAGAAGCGAAGGTTCTAGCTAGCGGGAGATGCAAGATGAGCAATGCTGTGACTGACTTCCACCAGAAACGTACGAGATGCAAAACCGGGGCACTCATCTCTATCGGCAGAAAATGTGCCTGTCCATCTAGACACAACAGAAGATCATATGCACAACACTGCTGGGCTCAGTTAGACCAGTATGACAACGGATTCTCAAGATGACGTGGATTGGCCTGAAAGAAGTGGATGTTGACGAGGGGCGAGATTGCAGGCACCCCGGGGGCCCTTGTCATCCGTCCGAGACCTCGAGAAGCTGCGGTTGGTGGGTCGTCAATGATAGGCGATGTCTGACTGGGTGCTTGAATCGGAGTGAAGGTATCCCGGCCTCCTACCTTCTTTCCATGTAGTCTGCGGGAGGTTAGCGTTGCCAAGAACCACAATTAGGCAATAATATCAGTGTGCGCCAACGTGCGGTGTATGCATTCCCCTCCGCTAGGGGAGTGCTGCGGGAGCACCGAAATCCGGCTCTGTATGTCATGGGTAATGGCTACCTTCTATCCCCCGGTGGTATTTCCACAGGGAGGAATTTCAGCACCCCAGAGTCGGGCGTGGCGCTGGCTTTCAGCGGAGTCAATAAACGCAAAGTCATCCGGTGGTGTGGCTCATCTAATTATCGGGGAAATACGCTACAGAAGGTTCGCAATGAATGGAGTTGTCCACGTACCCTCGCCGCCGTGCAAGTCAGAAACCGGGACCGGTCATTGAAACTGGCTGAGTGCGCAGAACACAAAGTCACGACGGGAGGGCAGATCCTCGGCCGATGGAGTGATAGGGTTTCTACCACCAATCGGGGAAACAGCGGGGAGGCCGCTGGGTGTGGCTTCTGTCGTAGGATTGATGGCCTCTCAAGCGGCCTGCCTGTGTCAACCACGATCGAGTCTTCGAACGGTTTGTATTCAAATTATGAGCACGTTGCTGGGAGCGTGTTGACGTACATTCGTAGCTCACCTTTACCTCATGATCATGGCGATCCTTCTTCGTGATATGATACGGGAGTGAGTGATGCAACGACGGGCAGAAAGCCAAACAGACGTACCCAAAACATCCTGTATACGCCAATGCGGGGGGAATGCGGCACTGCAGCGTGATATGCATGCTCTGCAGCTCCTAGGTGTACATGACATCGAACTATGAGCACTGAGGTGTGCGCCAACCCGACGAGTCGACTGAAAGGAGCAATCTCAGCTGAGGATGACTGCATGCCGGTGATCGTATCTAGGATGTTGGGGAGCATGGCTACCTTCTTGACAGCTCTTGTTGTCTTGATTCCAGAAGGGGATATTTCAATTAGGGAAGTCGTGGCATGCTGGCTCACAGCGGACACCAGTGGCGCATCTGCCAGCTAGCGGTACCCAGAAGAAGGGAGATATACGCTTGATATAGCGCACCTGAGATTCGGAGATGTAAGCATGTACGTCCTCACAAATATAGCAGGCAGGTAATCAATTGAATGGAACAGATACCTTCTCCAACAAGTGCCACGATGATCGCGAATACCGCATCAACGTTTCAACGCTGAAGTCAGGATAGTCGTCAACCTCCACCTTGCTCGGACGGCGGACAGTTAAGACGTGAGATCCCGTCTCTGGATGCCCCGGCAGCACCAACATCACAGTCCAACATGCATCACAAGACATGTGCACTCGATTTGGCACAGCACAGGGACCGCTTCCAGTGGAAGGTTAACGGGCGACATACTCGTGCATACCGGCGACGAGCGCACAAGCGCCCACAAGTGCCGGCGGACCCGCGTCCTAGCCACGTGGATTGATGTACACGTGATACTTTCCCACTGACTCTCGCTGGCGTCGCCGAGGACGGAGGTCGGTGCATCGTCTCGAAAAGTTTGCCAGCTTGGCTTGCGTATCGCGTCCCGTCGCTCCAGTTCGCGTCCAGATTTCCCAGACTTGTGGCGGCACACCGGTATGCGGTACGTGCGTCTATACTTGCGGAGGAAGAGGCTCTGACGATGAATTGCAGCTGACTATATGTTCATTTGTCGGCACGTATTGCTACGAGCGTACACACCGAGACATGTTACGATATTCCATACCGCTCGACGATCTCTTTCGTGTGCTCTGCCCCTGTCTCGACCGAGCATATACGCAGCCTCTTCCTCCAAAAACCCGCCACGCGAAGACGACCGGGGAGTCCGGCAGGACACGGACGCAGCCCGTGACGACGGCATCCCGTCGCCCCATACAGACGAGGCGGAGCGAAGGTCCAACCAATCGAGTACGGAGCCATTACTCCCTCCGTGGCTTCTCGACGAGGCCGCGTTGCAGACGGAAGTTGCAAACGAGCCAGCGAGTAGCCAGAACTCGGTCGAAGCACGTTTCACGCACGAAGACCCGCTGGATACCTACCTCGGGGTGCGGCAGGAGGGTGGTCTGTTCCTCCGCGACTTTGCGAACGTGCCACATAAAATATTCGAAGTGCTGGAGGCTGCTGCGACGAAGCGGCGAGCGGACGTCATTCGGCTTCTTGTGGTGGACATGGTGGAGAATGGGCACTTCCTCAGCTGGCAGCTGCGCCTTGCGTGCATCGAACGGCTCCTCTTGCTCACGGAGGATGGCCTCCTCTCTAAGATGCAAGCGATCACGCTATTCAAGTGCTTGCAGTCGTTCTCCCAGCTCACGGCAATATCTGACACGACCAAGGTAGCCGTTTCGGCAGCAATTTTAGCCATGCCTCAAAGTCCCGAAGTCGACTCCCAACTCCTAGACACACTCGCTCTTCTCCTGCTAAATTACATTAACAAGGGCATGGGACACACAAGAGACCGCGCCCAATCGAAGGACCTTTCATTTCGGGCCATTCCAGTAATGTATCTCCTCGCTTACGACCTCGCTGCCTTAGGCCTGCAGCGGCGCTCCTTGGATGTGTTGCAAGCTCTCGTAAAGGCCCGGAAGCTTTCGTCGTATGCAATGGAGAGAGCAAACGATGACTCAGGCGACTACATCCGCATCGTGTTCTCCGCTCTGATTCGGTCGTCGATTTCGTGGGGATGGCGCAAGCTATCCAGCGACCTCGTACAGCGTGTCCTCCCCACCATGCAACACATCGACGCCGATGTTGGAGAGCTCGCCGTGGAGGTGCTGGGGAGCCTGGTGGCGGAGACGACGGAGAGCACGATCAGGACCGCTGCCGCTATCATCGTTCAGCTTATGGAGCGATGTCGCGAATACAAGATCCCTCAGTCCATAGTCCAGGACTTCTACGTTGGCGCACGTCGACACCGCCTCGCGGAGCTTGCTGAGATGGTCTACAGCGTTTCGCAATCGGATCTAGTTCGCTCTCGACACAAGCACGTCTACCTGCCCCCGGCGAAGGGCACGCTCCTCTGGTTCCTCCAGTTCCTCACTGGCACGCAGAAGAACGCACATCTTCCGCGCGTTCTCGCCTGGCAGCTCGTCGACGAGAACATCCCTATCGCCCAGCAGCTCCGTGGGCCCGTGATTGCCATCCTCGCTGGGCAGGGCCTTGCGACGCAAGCGCGCACGCTCTGGGAGCGCTATGCCGGTAGCAAGGAGCCCGAGTTCGTGGTGGGCAATGCGTCCGCGATGCTCCGGTTGGTCAGCCTGTTCACGAGTCTGAGCAAGCGGTCGGAGTACCTCAATTTCACGAAGGCTGGCCTGGAGTCGGCAGTGTCCGGGCCCGACATCGTGGATGCTGCAGTTGCCTGCGCGGTAGGCCAGCGGAGCGCAGAGCGTTCCTTCGGTGGGGGTTCTGGAACGTCATCTCCGGTGGCCGATCTAACGCTCTCTGGTGAGGCTGACTCAGAGAACACCACTAGTCCCTCGTCCAGTACGTTGCTACAGGCGGACGTGACGGGAGAGTACGAATATGGCCTATCTTATACTCAAGTTGCCGAACGTTCTCTTCCGGAAGAATCTCCACATGCGCATGCGCTCGCTCTCGATGGTGATCCGAAGCTCGTTAATGAAGGCGCGTCTGCAGCACGAGCCCCGGGCGGCGATCTCCCTGTAAAATCTGATCCGTCGTTACCTTTATCTGCGGAGACGACCGAAGTCGGGGCTAACGACGAACAGGCGAAATCGTCGGGTTTGAGCGCGGAAGAGGCCAGGGACAAGGCAGTCGAATTTAAGGACTTTGCCGAGCGGGTGTTCAATGCGTTCCGAAGAAGTCGCTCGACGCTCAAGCAGGCGCACCACTGGGAGCTCAACGCGATGGCGCGTGCGAGCTTCATGCTCGGGCAGCTGGAGAAGGGCCTGGACGTGTTCAAGCACATGTTCCGCACGCACCAAGTGCCGGATCTGCAGGACATCAACGTCGCGGTCGGGTTCCTCGCCGAGTACAACCCGACCGCGGCGGCGAACGTCATCGAGCGCATGGTCAGGATGGGCGTCGAGCCGGACGCGGTCACGTTCGGGAGCGTCATCCACCACGCGACCCTCCACGGCGACATGCCGCTCACGTCCGCGCTAATCCGCCGCGCGCGCGAGCTCGGGATCACGCAGCTCTCGTACAAGACCGTCGGCACGCTCCTGCGCGCGGCGGTCGCCCTGCCCGACGAGGACGGGCGGCTCTCGCCCCGCGCGCAGCTGCAGCACACGCGCGACCTCGTCGACTCGCTCCTTCTCGCGGGGCACGTGCCCTCGCCGAACATGGGCCGCGACTGTGTCGTTGCCGCGCTCCGGGCGGACGACCCGGGCGCGGCGTTCAGGTTCTGGCAGCTGCTCATGAAGGACAAGACGGAGTGGGACGACGAGTCGCAGGCGGGGACGCGCCAGCTGATCGCGAGGCGGATCCGCAAGCACTACGACGTGGGGCAGTTGGGCGAGTCGAAGGCGCGGCTCATGCTGCAGGAGCTGCAAGAGCCCTTCCACGCGTCGCTCGAGGGCGTGAAGCAATCCCGTCGGCGGCGTAGCAGCAGGAAGCTGGGGGACTGAGTCCCGTGGTTCGCTGACGGACATTCATGCGCGTACTCTTCGTCCCGCCCCAGTTGCGCCTGGGATCCCGCTCGAGGGTCCCGTCTGGTAGCTACCAATCGCAATATGGGGTAGTGCCGATCACCGCATTGACATTGCGCATGTCGGGCGGGCGTGCGAGCGCTTCGCACGGTGGTGCGTCTGGAGGACTTCTTTGGCAAGGAGGCATCGGCGGGGACGGGTCGAGCGCGGGGTTGGTGCGTAGTCGCGTGCGGGAAGGCACGGTGGGTGCTTCTGCGCGGAGGTGGTTGCCAAGGCTTTCCTGGATGGGGAATGGCGGGGTCGGGTGGTGTGGTGTGGTGGGAGGATATGTACAAGTTCGTCTAATGAGATATAGAGTGCAGATTCGCGCATTGGGTTGGCGATGGGCCGGTGACGAAGGACGTCGCTGGCCGGGTGGCACTGGGCAGCTTCTCGAACGCAGCGTGTCGCTGGTCGCGACTCGCGGGATGCTGGATGGGGTTAGCGGGCTGGTTGCAAAGCAGGTGTGCTTCTGAGCGATGCTGGCTGAATGGCCGGTCGAAGGATTAGAGTGTAACGACAATAGTATGTAAGTTCAGTAATATACTTATTCACCGCTTCGGGGGGAGGAACGTTTAACGCCGGGGCCCGGAGGCCGGCCCCCAGCCCCGTGACGGCGCGGGGAGGGCCGAGCTGCAGCTGCCTGGTGGGCGTGTGCGGTCGCACGGGGGTCTGCGAGTGCGAGACTGCGAGGGCAAGGCTGAGGCTGAGGCTGAGGAAGCGTTTTGGAAGCCAGCCCGTTCTCGCAACTCTTCTTGCTGCGTTCTCGCGGAGCACCACCCATTTCAGATTAGGCTGATCCTACTCTCGACGTCCTCAGCCAGGAGCGCCAGGCCACACGCGTCCAAACAGAGCAGCTCGTTCAAAATCACCCCTCCGCACGCCGCACCCGTCCACTTGTCCCTGCTGTCCCTGCGCGCCCGCGACCCCGCTGCTCCCCATCCCTCGCGCATGGCGTCGCACACAAAGAAGGAACTCTCCACGTCCCCGCCCCCGCGCGAAGCTGCCCAGGCCGACGAAAGTAGCAAGGTTAAGAGAAAGTGAGTCCCCCCGACATTTCCCCGCACGCCTTCATCCTCGCCCCCGCATCCTCCCCGCCCCCGCCTCCTCCCTCTCCCTCTCTTCCCTTCCCTTCCCTACCACCTCCCAGTCATAGCCGCGGCACACAAGCCATGTCCCGTACCTTTCCTTTTCTCACCGTGCCCAACGCTGACCACCCCTTCCTCCCCCAGGCGTCAGTCCCAGAGTGCGTACCTAGCCCCCACACGCGACCCGCCCTGACCCCGCCCTAGGCTGCGACGCGTGTCGCGCGCGCAAGGTCCGGTGCGCGCGCGAGAACCCCGACGATCCCAAGACCTCCTGCAAGCACTGCATCGCCCTCAACATCCCCTGCACCTATGACTACCAGCCCAAAAAGCGTGGGCCCCCCAATCTGTGAGTGTCTGTCTTGTGCGCCCATTAGGGCCTGCCGACTGACTCCACAAAAGCTACCTGCGGAGGCTGCAGGAGGCGGCCGCTGCCCAGGCCGCCGCCGCCCAGCAGCACGCAGAAGCCGGCGGGTCTGACATGGTACAGTCCCCCGCATCCACCTCTCATGTTACTACTAGTCCCACGCAAGGCCTGTCACCGCCCGCTCCTGGTGCCATCTCGTTTCTGGACCAGTCGCTCGCGGGCGTGCCGACCATGGCCTCGACCGCTCTGACCCCTTCGCGTTACCCGATTTCGGCAGACAGCTTCCACTCACACTACAATCCGATGCCGCCCATCACCACGGCGTATACAACACCCCGCGATGATTATGTCTCCCCGCAAGATCAGTTCAGCACCTACCCCCTCCACAACTGGTCCTTCCGCCAGCACCAGACCCTCCAGATACCTCCGCCATCGACGATACCCCCGCTCTCGTACTATTATCGTGCGCACCGACTCGAGGATGTCGCCCCGCGAGAAACCGTCCTCCTCATCCTTGCTCTCTTCTTCGACTTTGTCTATCCGCTGACGCCGTGCGTCCACAAGCCGTCGTTCATGGCCGACATCCACTCCCATCGCGAGGAGCGAGATCCGCTCTTTTTCGCGCTGGTGATGTCGACCGTGGCCTCGACGCTCGTGCAGGTGCCCAGGTCCTACGTTCCTATGGAGCGGCACGCCGTGCGCAAGCTCGCGCAGACCTGCCATGAAGCCTCGCGACACATCTCCGTCGCGTCGTATGATCCGCCGATGTCCATGCACGTCGTCATTCGCTACTTGTGAGTGCGCCTCATGCTCGGCGACCCGTTTGCCTTACACATCCCCGTCCGTGACTCGCCTTCTTCCCTCCAGTGATACGATATACCACTTCTGCGAAGGCCACGATGCAACGCTACACGCTGCCTTTGGCGAGGCCTCGCACATCGCGATCACCCTTCGCATGCACGAGGAGTCTTCCTACGAAGGCCTGGACCTCATTGAGTGCGAAGTTCGTCGACGGACCTTTTGGCTGCTTTTTGGGGGTACGTGTCCGGGCGCATTCGTCCACTTCGCCTGCGCTCACACGACTCTCAATTGGGCACTCGGTCGCTGACATGCAGCGGACAAGTCAATGTCGATCCTGCTGGGCCGTCCCATCTCCCTTCGCGACGAAGACACCACGTGCAACTTCCCTCGGGAGCTGGATGACGAGTAGTGAGTGCCCTTCGGCTTTTGTGCTTCCCACCCCCGCCGTCCCCCGTCCCATCCGTGTTCTCTCACTTCTCACCCCGGCGCGTGCCGAGCTTAACGTTAACTCATGAACGTGGACTGACGCTGACGTCGCCCGATTCCGTCCGGGACTATGTTTTGCTCTCTGCTCTTCCCAGCATCACCCACTCCGCGTACTTGCCGCAGCCGCACGGCAAGACCGCGATCGTGTCGGGCCTGAACTACATCTCGCGCATTTTCGCGCTGCTCGGCGAGATCCTCGTGCGCATCCGCGTCGACAAGCGGTCCCCACCGCAGGGCCAGTTCCTCACCGCGCGCCTGGAGGAGGTGGAGGCGCTCCATTCGCGCATCATGAGCGCGCTCGCGCACGCGCCGGAGGCCCTCCGCCTCAAGCACGTCCTCAGCCCGAGCTACATCCCGCCGGAGCTCGGCGGCCCGAACTTCCGCCAGGCGACGCTCGGCGAGGTGAAGGACTTCTTCGACAACCCAAATGCGAGCCGCGCGAACGCGCTCAACCCGTTCCTGGTCATGCAGGCCAACGTATACGTCACGCAGGTGAGCGTCAGGACTGACGGGAGGGCGCGTTCCTAGCGCGGGCTAACTAGTTACGTCGTTCATTTCGCACTAGCAACTCGTCCGCTTCGTGATTGAGCAGTACCGGGACGAGCTTATCACGTCGCTCCAGGGGAGCACTGATGAACAGCGCGTTGCTGGGGAGCGCGAGGCCGTTGCCAGCGAGCTTCTCAACATATTGCACAGGTCAGTCCGTGGCCTTCCCCCTCTGTTCCGGGCCTTGCTGCCGTATGTCTCCATTCATTGAGCGGCTCGCTTATGGCGACGGGATCCCACAGCATTCCGATCCAAAGCATCGCGACCAACGGACCCTCATTGGTGAGTGAAACGCAGCGCGTTTGATAGGTCGGCGCTGGCCGGCCAATCGTTGTTCACCTACCGCTGACTGGCTTGCGCCCCGCTCTGTGTTGATAGGTGCACAAAGTGCGCTTCGTCGCGTCAACGCTGCTAGACGCGGTACGAAAGGCGGAGACGGCACCAGCGTCTGCTGCCCGTGCTCACGCGTACCTCTGTACGTACATCATTCCACCTTCTCTGTTCATTCCGAGCGCCTGCTCGGATCCGCTGGTCATTTCTGTCTCTGCCACCGATAGGATTGCGCGCTGACCGCGCATGTTTACGTACCAGGGGACTTCCTGTCCATTCTCTCTGAGATCGAACGAAATTACCTGTGAGTGCCCGCGCTCTCCCGTCCTTGCTTCTCCCAGGAGCATACCTGACGGTGCGCTAAGGCTCTTTGACGATTACAGGCTGGACGACGAGCCCCGCGACCCGGGTGCGAGCGGGGATGGGATGCCCCTGATGGGGAACTAATGCCCTGCCGCCCCGCCGCTCGTTCTCCGCTAGCCCACTGGCCCATGGCGCTCATCACTATCGCTACGCTTCCACCCCATCTTACACTACGTGTGCTGTTTTTGTGCCTCCGTTCCCTTCGCACTTGCGCCCGCTCCCTTGCTCCTGCTTCTCCGTCCAACTCGTGTGTGTGATTGCCTTTCGGCCAGTAGCTAGTGCTACTACTTCCGTCCACCTCTCTGTGCTCTTCCCAGTCCGTACCGTCTATGTCTGTATAATCTGCTCCCCACGTGCCGGGTCGTACCGTACTGTGATGTATCATATTATGCCAGAGTCCACATCGCTATCGAAATCGTTTTGTCCAACGTTCTTCCTGTGTTTTTCGCTGGTTCTCGGTTGATTTTTTCTCCCACCACGCACGTACAGCGTCCCGCTCCACGGACTGTCCCCATCTTAGCATAGCCCGCGGTCAATTTCGAATGGACGGGACTTCGAGGCTGATTTTGAATTTGAGCTTAAGGAGCAGAAAGTGGGAACGGAGTGGGTGCGGCGAAGTCCGAGATTGCATCGAACGGGAGACGCTTGCGCATGCGCCGGAACGGGCATTCGATCATCGGGAGGCGCTGCGGCTTGCAATTGGGCTCGCGGCCACACTCTGTACGAAACGCGCACCCTCGTTGCCTCTCCCCGCCACAGACGCCCCCGCAGCGAGGCCTCCTCCTATCACGTGTCCTCTCCAGGCTGCATCTTGCTTATTGCGACCGTAGAACAGGCCTTACGGGATCACATAACTCTTGCGATGGCCGCGGCAGAGCCTACTGGAAAGAATGTGCCTCTCCAGATCACAGAAGGTGCGAACAATGCAGCTGGGTCGACGCGCTGGACGTCCAGAAGGCCGCGTCGGACTGGCTGAGCATGCGCGCGGAGCAGCAGGCTGATCGCTACGGCATCTTCTCGCGCAGATGAGGCAGCGGTGTACGACCGCCAGATCCGCCTGTGGGGGTTGGAAGCCCAGCAGAGGTACGCCCAGCATTCCGCCCGGACTCCCGCGTGAAGCACCCCGCGCACGCCCCGCGCAGGCTCTGGCAGATGCTGATCGAAACGTTACCCAGGATGCGGAATGCGACAATTCTCGTTGTGCGGCTGCGCGGCGTCGCGACCGAGGCGATCAAAAACATCGTGCTTGCTGGGATAGGCAAGCTGATCATCGCGGACGGTGACGACGTCTCGAAGGAAGACCTAGGCGCAGGTTTCTTCTTCCGTGATGAGGACGTTGGCACAAACGTAAGTCATACCCTTCTCGTCGTGTTAATGTAGCATATATGCGCTCGGCGGGACGCAGATGCATGTCGATGTAGCCAAGAGGCACTAAGGGCGCATCTTGTATGGCACATTTTCATACTGTGCGGGCTTAGGCAGCGGTTGGACTCTGGGTCTTGGCTCTCTTCCCAGTGCTCGAGCCTCATTGTTCAATCAGAGCCTTGGCAGATACGTTAGGACATCCGTGGCCCATTGTCCGATTTGCTCATCGGCTAGTCCATACAGTAGACTAGTGTGCCATTTTTCAGAGCCCATTATGCGTTTCGCGGCTAGGCTGTGCAGCATCATATTCGGCTCAGCCTTCTATGTGCTGCAGATTCTCCGTAGAAACCGGACACTCTGGCCCACGCTCTACTTAGCGGCCTTGATTTGCGGCTGCCATTCAATAGGTACGCTTCCAGAGCGCCCTGTTGATGGTATTAGAACTATCCGCTTGGACGACAATCTCCATCATTATCTCCTGGCTAGACACGCTTGGACAGCGCGTATAACCGTTATGTTGAATTCTTGGTGGTACGAGGCTGCCGGTGGGGGTTTCCTCCTGTCTCCGTCGTTCGATTCAGAGGCTATTCAGGTGTCGTCCTTCTACTCATGGTGTTGCATGGCATAATGTCCCCAATCCCGCCTATCGCATCTTAATTAGTGTGTTTGGACACGGATAGAGCTCGGGCGTCGCCGAGAGCCGGTATTCATCGTCTGCAAATCGGATGAATACCGGTCGTGGAGACGGGCTTCTGTGCTTCAAGTCATGCACGGTGCTGACTATCCGGAGCGTGCGTGCATAGCGGTCTTGCAGTGCATGGGATGGGCATAGTGCTAGAAACCGCGGCTTCTCTTCCTCTGCATAAGCAGAAGGGCACGGCGGCCCGAAAATTCGCTAATCGACGCTGCCCCGTTCGCCGCAGCAAGTCAATCATGCCTCGCCTTCCAGAGCCTAGGGCGGGAGGGGTCCTGGCGCACCGTCGGGTGCCCGCACTCCCTTCGTAGAGGACACACTGCGACGCGGATCACGAAGGGTGGGGCAACTCGCGCACCTTCTCCATCTCGCACCGCGCCAGATCTCCACATCACGGAAGATGCCGCTTTCTCCGGACGTGGTTGACACAGGGGGTAACGTCAACTTACCGGCGGCCGACCAATGGAAGTGATCGCGCGAAGCGCGGACTGCTGTCCGTCCGTCCGTCGTCCGGGCTACGGACGCGTCCTGTTAATTTTGTTGACTTCTGGACTGATGTGTTTACGTGACTTCGGCCTTACTCCTGTTGTACACCGCCCGTGCATCGCATCGCTGACCCGCCTGACCAGAAAGCTGAGGCAGCCAAGGCACGAGTAGAGAGCCTCAACCCACTCGTGACGATTGAGGCCCTCCCCAAAATTGCCACCCAAGATGACGCGTTGGAGTCATTGCTGCATGACGTCGACATGGTCTGTGTCACTGACATGGATCGCGAGACACTGGTAGGGACCCTTCTGGCCTTCACTTCGAATGAATTTACTGATGACTACTAGATACGCGTGAATAATGCATGTCGGCGTGCGGGAAAGCCCTTTTATGCAGGGGGGACATACGGGCTATTTGGATACATCTTCTGCGACCTGCTGACACATGACTACATAGCACCGTAAGTCTGTTTTTTGTATCAGCGCCCTCGGACTGTCACACAGGCGAGGATCAGTGATCGAGCAAACCCTAAGGACTCGAGCAAAAATATCAAGAATACAACTGTGTACTGCCCACTCCAGGCTGCTCTGGAGCACCGATGGTCGAAGTTGACCAGGCGACAGACGAAAGAGCTAAACCCGGCTGCCGTGTTCACTATTTTTGGTATGTTTTCGTTCTCGGCGGCGTATACGGTGCACTGATTGACTTCATTTCCTCCGTTGCAATCTCACACCGAAGGGCTATGGGAGTACCAGGCTCGTCATGGCACTTTGCCCGAGGAAGCCGGTTCCGCGTCTGCGCTCGAGGAAGCGGCAAATTCCGTCCTCGCAAAGGCTGACGTCAACAGACAAGCTATGCCTACCGTTCCCAGAGAGACCATCGAGTGAGTCACTCTTGTACAGTCATGGCTACGGCTTATATGAAATTCGCTGTGCTGCCAGAACTCTGGCCACCACTGCCGCACATGAGCTCTCCCCGGTGTGTGCGGTTGTCGGCGGGATGCTCGCCCAAGACATCCTCAAAGCACTCGCGGCGCGCGAGTCTCCGATAGTGAACTTCTTCGTGTTCGACGGGTCCACGGGTGGGGGGACGGTCTGTCGGATGAGCATACCCTGACGTATCAAGCGTTCCCTTTGCCCTCGCAGCGGGTCAATGTTTTAGGATGAGACGACTCGACGGCCGCAGCAGAGTCGCAGTCGGGCGGTCCTTGACAAGGGTTTTCCGTTGGTGCTCGTGCGAAGGTTTTGGCCCAAGGGTCGCCCAAGGGTGAGAATGCGTCGCGGCGCGCCTGTATGTATTGGTCTAGGCTTCTCTAGTTGGGGAGTCTTGTTTTCTCTGACATCGTTGGGCGGTGAGAAGATTTCTTCAAGCCTCGAGGACGATTACGAGTTTATCCAGACGGCAGTACTTCGAGCAATGGTATGAGCCAAGCGTACCAAGTTGCGTACACGCGATGGCAAGGAGAATAAAGCGTCGGAGCGCTAGCCTTTGCTTGTTGTACTAGTAATTTATATACACCGAGCGGTGTGCATCGGTGGCGTTCACGCTGCTCTTCGTTCTCTATTCAGTGCTCCAGAGTTGCCAGTTATAGGAATAATGGGGACAACGATCCCTCCAGCAGATAAGTGAGGGAGTTGAGGTCAAAGACTCGTCTGGATGCTGATGATTCCACAGCAGCCAGACGGTTCCAACTCAATGACAAATTTGACCACACTGCAATAGTATTTCCCCTTACAGAGGGATACCGCTGAGGACACAGGCATCAGGCCTCAGGTCTCGGTACTCAGGAATCACCGCTGTGACGCCGTGTAGCAATCGTCGACCTCGTCGCATCGTACTCAACACTGCGGGTTTCAACCTCGAGAACGAAGCGGGCAGGTCTGGCCTTGCGGAAGGCGCGCGTCCTTAGCGGAGTCGAATGAAATGAACGCGTGCCTTTGGCAACGAGCGATCGGGAATAGCGACGTAACCCGGTGGGCGAAGTTGCCTTCAATGGCTCGTAAGTCACTCGCGACTTGGAAGCGCTAAGGCGTAGGTGACTACATCTTCTCACGGATCTAATTGTCTCAAGATTGAACCTAGGCGATGGTACACCGATTCCCCGTTTGAATAGCCGGTGCGGCATGTGGAAATTCAGCCGTTCCGGGATTGCCTTGACCCAGGCGTTCCGTGTTAAAGAGACGAGGGCTTCGTACAACATTCATAGGTGACTCAAAACTGTTCCGTCTTTAAAAGCGAGGAGCACTCTGGCAGCGTCGTTGTGCCAGTAACGGATCCACCGCTCGTGCAAATGATCCTCAAAATATAATGATGCTGCATGGCCATGCATCTGCCGCGCACGGTGTCAAGTCGATTCCGATTCATTGAGCATCTCCCAGGCCGTCGATCAAGGGTGTACTTACTTAAGTAGACTTGATAGAATGGACCATTAGGGGAGGTGTAGTCTCAGAGTACCAGTGAGTCGAGCAAGTTGGCAATGCATATTTTCCCACATTCACTTGCTCTCAGTGGCTTAGACTGTTCGTCCTCGTCTCACTGAGCCAACGCGCTAGGAGAAACCGCGAGCTACAGTATCGACGTCATGTTCTCGAGATTGACCCATGGCACGGTCTGACGACATTAAATCGCCAGTAGTCAGGATGCTACAGCAGGCCGTGTTCCCAACAGCCAGCTTGTCAAGGGGGTCGCAGAAATCAGGATATGCATGACAAATGGGCACCGAATGCCCGCATCACCGGATGCATCAAAAGTGTAAAAATGAATGCGAGGGTGCTGACATTATTCATTATCTGCTAGGAGAGCAAACTTTACATGAAGAGGTTCAATGTCACGGTGACTATATCAAATATGGGGCCATCCTAGCGCTGAATATGGAATCCTGGCACATGGGCGCTCTCCGTTGGGTGGGCGATAGTACCATTTCAGAAGCCCTTTACATAACAGATACACAGTGCGCTCGCTGCGTTTATGACTCAAATAACGGCGTCGACAGTGTTTCATTTCGATTGGCGCACAGGTCGCTATGTCAACTGATGCTTTATCACCATCCCAGACTGTCAAGGCTTGTGACAACATAAGCGTGTTGGCAGCCAGGATTTGCAAACTTGGGAACGGAGCGATGTTGGTAATCTGCATGAAATTTGAATGCTCTGAGATCGTCACGGTGGTGTCATCCTAGTAAGTCACACCATCATTTCATCGTCTTACCGACAACGATTTGCCTACTCTCAGCTTGGTCGGCGTGTCCATTTCCTTGCCCTCGGGATCAACGATAGTCGTGGAGGGATGCAATGGTCGCCTCGTTAACTGGAATATGCGCCTAATTGAAGACGGCCGGAGCAATGCAACCCGAATCCCAAGGAGCATCTTCCTTATTCACGAGTCACCACATTTCAAAATAGGCTAAGATGAGAGCTGTGAGCACGAATCTGTGTCTCACTGTGATTGCTCAGGGCTATAATGTGGATACCTTACAGAGCCGCTCATGACTTCGCGCACCGGGCCTTGCACGAGTGCAATGCGATACCACAATATACTACGCCAGTCTGCAGATGCAATGGCTCAGTGTTATTGCGCAAGGGGCATCATACATCCTGTCTGAACGTACCAACTTTCCTTCTCGGTTCAGCGTCATTGTGCCAGTTGCGTCGGGGAAGACATTCTATTTCAGTCAGTCAGTCCCGTGCATCGCCACAGAGAAAAGGTCAGGGCTACAGATTCACAAGGACGACGCTACGTCCGTAGACCATCCTATGAGGTACAGTCTCCCCCTTACAATTTACGACCTAACGAGGGTCGACTTGCCCTAGGAGCATTCCGGCGCAAGCAACGTGGCGGTAAGACTTGATTTGTGGTAAAAATATTCCCATCGCATGCCATCCCTTGTGACAGACAGTAACAGTGTGGGGGTTCTTGAGCGGCTAAAAGTTTTGTGAGTAGCTCTATTCATGTCGCAGCACGACACCAATCGACATGATGAAGATGTTTCCAACAGACCATCCAGACAACGCGCTACCGCTACCGGTATGGAAGCTGGGACGGTCGGCCTCACGCTTTGGAGGTCCGACCGCTGGCTCCACCCGTCGAGCACACCCAGGCGTGTTCGACGAGGCGCCGAGGACTTCGAGTCGTTCTATTCAGTAATCCATGGTCAGGCTCGGAACTCACTGCTATTCACCACGAACTAGCCTTTCCCTCGGCGCCGGAACGGCCTGTCCATAAGGTTTGTGAGCCATCGGGCCGATTGTTTAAGAGGCCATAGGTATTCTTGCACAAAGACTCTCCTGGCCATGGTGCGGTGGTCGGGCGAGTTCTACTGTCTCCACACCGAAGGCGAGGCAGATACGGCGCAAATAGAGCCGGACAAATTCCGGCCAATGGAGCCGGTGCGGAAACGGCAGAACGCCTGTGAAATGCGATGTCTCCATCGGCGGCAGGTAACACACTGACAATCATCTTCCTTGTTCTCCGGAAGCAGCCGCAAACTAAGTACGTTCTTACAGTTCTGTGACACGGTGGCAACTTGGCCTCTCCTGGTCCGCATAGGCTGACGAACGAGCATGATGTAGGAGATGGGCCAAGGTCACGCCTTGCATGAAGCATGCTTCAGCTAGTAGGTTGAGCGGGCCGAGACAAAATTGCACACCGTCGACCCGGAGAGGTTGTTGAGGCGGCGAGTGCGTACGACCTATATGGGCTTGTCACCGGCCAGACTGTCACTCGTCTGACACATCACGGATCTCGGGATCATGTCAGGAAACGCTTGATGGAGCCAAACTGATCGGATAACCATGGAGGAGCCGAAGAGATTTTCGCAAGATTATCGATCCAGTAGAGCGGTTGCATTGGCGCGACTAGGGAGCATGAACTTGAAGGACAAGATGATACAGGTATCGACAAGGGCTGCCAGAGGAGGATGCATGGCACTACAGTGTAAGCGATGAAGGCGCTTTAGCCGCTCTATACAATCGAACGTCACTTCATAATTCGATATCTCGTGGTTCCTTGCTCCCCTCTTTCCCTAGAAGTCTGTAGAAGTCTGCGACAAGGTACAGACTGCCGGCGACCACGATCAAACCGCCCTTTTCCTCCTGTCGGTGCCGGGCCCAGTCCAACGCCGAGCGAAGCTGCGCCATAGGATCTTCAAGATGCGTATAGTCGGTGATGCCCTCCCAGATCACTGCATTTGGGGCTAACTGGTCAATCGCAGCGACCAAAGCCTCGCGGGCCTCGTGATGGACCCAAGGCATCCCTTCTGGAGGGGAGAAAGGAAGGGGCGCGACGGCGATGTCGGCGGGAAGAGAAAGGAGGGGTCCGAGCGTTTGGACTGGTGTCTTGGACGGGGAAGACGAGAGCGCTAGCAGATAGGTGAGCGCAAGTGGTCGGCCGGTGGCCGAAAGGGAAGCGATGTATGCCGCTAGGGTCCGCGCTGAAGCAGCGTTGTGTGCACCGTCCACCAGAACTGGAGCTGATATGCCAGGAACACTATGCCAGGACAACCTACCCGGCCACCGAGTGTTCCTGACACCCAGCGCGATGGCTTCTGGAGTGAGTCGGTCAATCCAGGGAAAGCGAGTGACTGCGTGCGTTCGGATAGCAGAGATGACACCCAGGGCAACACCGAGATTGGCGAGCTGGTGCTCGCCGTGCAGGGGTAGCAGTGTGAGTATCGAATTCTCGAAGCATGGGAGCATGGACTTGACAGGAGTCGGAGGAGGGGGGACGTCGTCGACACCCGGACGAGGACCGTCAAGTTCCTCGTCCCACTCTCGTGTACTGACGATTGGGGCTATGAGCAGCTCTCCTCCAGCTCGTCCTACGACTTCCCGAGCGGCTGGCTCGACTTCGGGGTGACTCTGTTGCCCTAGGACAAATGGTCGACCAGGTCTGGCGATCGCCGCCTTTTCGCGCGTTATGGCAGCAACAGTACCGCCAAGAAACGCCTGATGGTCCAGATCGACTGATGTCATTGCTGAAACAAGTACTGTGGTATCCGGTATGACGTTGGTAGCGTCGAGTCGCCCGCCCATTCCTACCTCGAGCACGACCACATCAGCTCCATTGGTCTCGAAGAGATTCAGAGCTGTGCAAGTCAGTAGCTCGAAGCTGCTTGCGCCAATCGCGTGGTCAACGTCCGCTTGCACGACACGAGCCCGAGCCGCAGCGTACGCCTCCGCGGATACTGGCACATCGTTGAGAGTGATTGAGTCATTGACAGAGATAAGGTGCGGGCTGTTGAAACGCCCTACGGTGAAGTCCGCATTGGGCGCCACGGCACGGAAAATAGACGAAAGCAGAGCCGATACGCTCCCCTTCCCGTTCGTGCCCGTTATGTGGCAGGTAGGGCGAGTATAGGCAGGTAGTTGCGCCTGTAGCTTGCGAATTCGCTCGAGCGACAAGTCAATCGACATGTTGCGGGTGCACCGGGATGTGTGGAGACCTCCCTGAGTGAGCGAATAGACAAATTTAGCACTGGTTGCCATAGTTGGCCATGCCCTCATGTAGTAGTAGATCCACGTTGGACAGTTTTGAGTTCGCCGCTGAGAACAAAGCATATCAGGTTAGCTCGGTTATTGAACTATAATGTCTAGCCCACATTGTACGCGATAAGCAACGCAGCTTTTGTGTCGAGTAGTCACCACCGAAGGCTGCAGCCGGCGCTTTTACGTGGGCTCCTGGAAACGATTCACTGCGGGTAAGAAGCTACCGTACTCCCAGCGCGCTGACCGTGTCACTTCCACGACGTCGAAGTTCAAAGTTGTTTACGTGTGAGCAGTTAGAGAATAAAATTGCACCGCGTTGTCGAGCTCAGTGCTTGCGCAGTAGGTGATGGTACTCGTAATACTACTACTCAGGCTTCACTGGGCTCATACCCAGGCTGTGGCCACAGTCTTACACACCTTAGGCTTTTCCCGAATCCCGGCTACTTCCGAGCTCAATGTGTGTCCGTCAGCGCTTCAATGTTTCAATTTAGGTGCGTAAAATCGCATGCACGGTCCCTGATGGGCATTCGACAGTCAAGGTGGCTTCAACTGAGATGGGCTTCTGTATAGAGTAAGCACAGTTTTCCCAGAGATTTCCAGCGCGCTGGTGGATGATCAATGAGGACTCGGATGGCTACTATGTAGGAGCACGCGGTGATTGCTACAACTCATGTACAGTCGGATGAGACTAATGTACTCTGCCATGCCCCATGCCAGTCCTTCGAAGCAGCGCGAGCATTGATGAAATCTTTTTTGATATCAGTGGGACTTTCGACATTGGTGGGACATGTAATTACCACCGGCATGGAGGGTTAATAGACCGCGGTCACACCGGGTGGGGCCCAATTGCTCTCCGCCTGCAACTGTGTAGAAGGGGGGTTAAGTAGTCGCATCATGTCACCGTGTATAACCCTATTATGTAGACAGTACTCTATCTATATGCAGTGCGTATGGGTTCGTGCGGTCAGGATCGGAGCTGGGCACGCGCCGCTCGCCCATAGTTGGACTGCAGTGAGCCAACATACAGGGTTACACAAAACAGACTCATACCAGAAGATTTAAACGTGATACTTACGTCCGCTGGAACCACCCCAGAAGAACGCGAAGACTATCATCACACTGATATGCTTCGCGAAGAGCCAGATAACAGTGTTCACAGGGCTCGCGAAGTCGATCCGAGCGTTGATCGGTCCGGGTTTACAACCAGAAACCAGCGACGACTCGTTTTGAAGCGTCCATGACTGTCGCCAAAGAGTCGAAGACATAAAACCCCCGACCGACCTGACTGTGTGGATCGACAGATCGCAAGGCATTAGTCTGATGGAAGCTGTTGGCCTAGAGGATCAGTAATGGTGCCAGGGTACTGGGTCCATTGAACAGACGAATGATATGTCGGAAGGTTCGCGGAATACAGTAACTCGATTAAGCACTGTATTCCTGGATGCAGAAACCGGACAGGTCAAACATGCGGCATCCTACGCCCTTCCGAGTAGCCTTATGTTATCCCACAAACGTTGTGACTATAGGCCCTATGACCAGACTCCGGGACACCGAGAAGCGCAGTGCCCATTGGATAGACGTGTTGTCCCACCAGTTGTCTGACCAGACGTAAGTAGAGGACAGTCACTTCTCTGCCCCGGGTCCCTGCGTACAGATGAGGGGACACATATTGACCACGACATCCTGAACATTCCGCTCAATCATGGTCAGTGGAACTTACGGTCACAAAAACAGTCGTCGCGATGCCCTGCATGGATTGAATATTGGGCAAGGGTCGCTTGCAAGGAGCCTATGCTAGTCAGCTCAGAAGTATAGATAGGCACAACTTGTGCGACCTACACTACACTCCTCTGTATCAAGAACATTGTGTACTCTGTCCATCGAACCTCAACTATAGATGCTGAGATGGATCAGCCAAGCGATATAGATGTGAGCGACGATGCTGTAAGGTTTGAAGCAGAATTGTCAGCGTCACTGAAGCGCAATGCCTGGCCAGTTACACAAGACGTCCAATGAGGACGTTGTAAACCCCGCTAAAGTCGTGGCACCAGAGAATGATCGGCGCGAAGAAGAGTCGGGTCATGAGAGAATCAGCGGTATTATAGTTATGCATCGCAGTTAACACCGTGAGAATAAACGCGTGTATGGTGTCCGTTGGTATATGAAATAATCCTTGCTGGGAGTCCATGATTTAATCGTATATAGGTAGGGGCATGAGTCTGCGCAGTGTCAGTCAGTCGTCAATTTCACCGTGGCTATGGAACGGACCTGTCAGCATTGAACAAGAAATTATTGGCAGCGTCTTCGCCCTCCAGGAATCGGGTCGGATAAAGAACTAAGGGAACGCCGTGTCAGCATACGTCCATGATAACCAAAAGTCAATTTACCCAGGTGGCCACGGAGCTCTTGTAGTAGATTCTCCATTTCTTCTTTGTCGGATTCATCGAAAGGATCTGCGGCACGAGAAGCCCTACGTCCACGAGTCTTCTCTTCTGGTCCAGCCGCAGGGGGAGTCGGGGGATTAGAATGCGACGGTTGGGCATCGCCGTCGACATACTCCTTGCCAGACGTATCGTTGGGAGCGGCCTGTGCATAATTCACGGCGTGAACAGCGTTCTCCGAAGTGTGCAGCTGACCCGATTCATCCTGATCTACGGACTCTGAAGGCATACGAGCAAGCGGTTCACGTGAGCTAGATTGCCTCACCTGCAAAACAGTTAGTCGATTATACCAATAGAGCAGTCGCAGCATACAGGTTGGTTAAGCCGCTCATGGTGGAGAACGAATTCTCTGTATTGCTTCCACGTCGTGACAAGGTCGTCCGGAACAGTGTGGAAGACTTTTCGGAAGATCTCGGTCTCAATTGCACTTCAGTATACGCAGCATTGCTAGAGTAGAGGTCAAGCTTACGTTGTGTACCGCACATGCTAACCAGACATTCTTCCAGAAATCGTCGCAGACGGGATCCTCAAACCCGTCTGGGTCTACTCGAGGAGTAGGAGTAGGAAGCGCCCAAGGCTTCTGACCTAGTTTGGCAGCCACCTGCTTGCGGAGGAGAGCACGTACGCCGGGTATCTCTTCCTCTTCTGCTGTGGCGTCGCTACTTGCACCCTTGGCATGAGGGGGTTCCCTGTCTAACTGGGCATTTGGTGCAGCATTGGCCGGTGCACCAAGGAGTTGGCCATCCTTCATTCTTACTTCCTCTGGCTGATCTGCGCTTCCAGATCCACGTCTATTCTTCAGCTCCTCCTGAATTGAATGGCCGATGGCTTGCGAGTCTGGAGGGCGATTCTCTGCAACAATCTTCTCCTCGAGGGTCGGTACAACGGAGCTGGGAAAGCCGGTTTCCTTCTGACCGTCACGGTTGTACATCTGCCGTTCCTCGACCAGGAACCGCTCGTCTGCGGTAAGATCGAGGCCCTTACTCTTGATACCGGTTTTTCGGAGGAGCATGGCGATATCCTTGTCCCCAGCCTCGCTCGTTCCGTGAATTGCTGAGGATACCATGTGAATAGCCGATCATCAGAACACAATAAGCTGACCTTGTTCCACGCCGTCGAGGGTATCGCGAAAGAGGCTACCCATTGCAGTCCGCTTCTGCTTTTTGCCAATATGCGTTACACCGGTCTCTCTGCCATGCTCTTCTTCATTCTCCGGGTCCCACTCACTCTGCTGGTCAGGAGATTTGGTTGGCTCTGATGCCATCAAATCCTCCTCGTGCATGCCGTCTACGTCGACTCCGATATGTTCTCGCATGAGCCGAACCCTCAAGGTGTGAGCGAATCGACCGACTTTGAATGGCTTGCCAGCCATCGTGCTGGACGCATGCATGAGGCGAACGCATCAGGGCTGAGGATAACGAAGGACGGACCATTCAAGCATGTCAGTATCGCGAATGACTGCTGCTATTTCGGAGTCGCGATCGCCGCGTTGAGAGCGCTCGTTGATGTTCGCACTCCCAATGATGGCAAGTCGGTCATCTACAATGCAGACCTGTTCTCCGCATTGAATCGCCGAAGGCAGCGCGGAGATAATCGCTCACTGACCTTGCCGTGAATGTAGACCTAAGAGGCCTGTGAGTCTCAGAAGTCCTGATCTAGGAAAGATTGCGCCCTCACCTCTTCTGTAGTCAAAGCGCCGTCGCGCAACTTCCCCCAATTCCTCAAAGAGAAGAATGCGATGTAATCGTCAGGCTAAACAGTGGGTTAACAAGAGTACATGTGGAGGGGTTCGTAGCCGCACATCGATTCCCTCCTTGCGTAGACGACCAAAGATCGAGTTGGGGCCCCGACATATGGTACGGTTCTGACATTCTATGATGATACGAATCTGAACGGCGTTAAGTCTAAACTCAGAACCGACACATCATGTATCTTACCGAACTAGCGTCGCTGTGATCGATCGAATACGGGAATCCAGGAATCAGTGGTATTACTACACAGCACTTCCATGGTGTCTTTTCTTGATGTGCGCGAATGATGCGAGCAACAAGGGCATCTCCGATCTTGTTCTCGATAGCAACCTCGTTCACAACAGTGCTACATGGAATTTCGACTCAGCGGTACGTACATCTGTAGAAAGAGGTGTCACTCACGATGTTATGAAGAATTGGTTCTCAATGTACACGAAATGCTCCGACATCTGAATTGCTTTTGGCAAGTCAGGAGATTCGGACGTAGAATGATCAAATTTGCATACCTTTCAAATAAGCGTTCTGTATAGAATGCTCAATTCGCTCGGGTGTGCCCAGCGACCATGGTCCCGCCGATCTTGTGATTTGAAATTCGCACGTCCCCGTGAGTCCCATTTGTGTCAGTTCGCCAGGTCGGAATTCGGGTGGCGGTAGTAGCATTGGCATGACGCGAGTATGGTTCTGAAGGAGGCAGGTCAGCGTCTTCTATCGTCGAATGCAGACGATGTTGGAACAAACCTTGATTCTCAGGAGATAGTTCCATCTGCGGCATGTGCACTATCAATCGCAGTGTTGGAGAGCACAACCAATCTAACAGACCTCTGAACAAAGTGGCGGGCCAAATCCCGAGCCGGCTGCCCTACTACTTGCATGCCAACATCGTGCCTGGAGCGAGGATGAGCAACTGACTGACCCAGGATAAATATTGGCTTACCAAGGCATCCTTGGGACCTTGGTACGATCATACATATCGTCGTCTGGCTTGTTAAGAGTATGGAAGTCGCTGATGCGTGGATTACTATAGTCCTTGCCTGTAGAACAGTCAGAGCTTAACGCGGCATGCACAATCACGAATTTGTACCAGGCCAGATCTGTTCGGCACCATCCGACATGTTTTCCGGATCGTCGATAATAGCATGTTGCGGCGTATCCCATCTGTATGTATTGAGACGTAGGAACTGTCTGCCCGGTTTAAGCACGTACCGGCCAAAGCATAAGTCCAAGCCTCCCATGAATGCGATAGCTTGATCTATCACACACAGCTTCTCGTGCTGCAAGGAAGTACGGTTAGAACGTTGCTGACCGGTCCACTGAATCCACTCACATGCGCCCAATAGAAGGTACCCGTCTGAAAATGCGAAGGCGACCGCTGGACCATAATGTTCGGATGCAGCGCTGTAAGCCTCTGCTTAGTGTAGCTGAGGATAGGCTCATTAATTAGTGATTCGTGTCAAAGTCGGTGTACTTGCTTGCTGTCAGTCGGTGTGGTCCTACTAGACACTTCTTGGCTGAGAATGCCATGAGGTGATTACTCTCGAAGACGAGCTCGTACACTTACTAGACGATGATATAGATCTTGACACCTTCTTTCGCTTTCCGCTCTAACAAGTTGTCTATACGATACTTGGGCATACCAGGGCGACGCATCTGGAGTTCTGGGGGCACAAGTTTAGTGAGCATACAAGTGAGAGCAGATACATAAATACAGACCGGGAGATAACCACCAATCATGAATGTATATGCACTCCGTTGCCAACAAGATCGCACGAGACAGGTTCCAGAAGTAGTCGCGCTACGATTCAGTCAGTCAATACATCCATGATACCATGGCACTCTGCACTCACTCCATCAACCAGCCATTGAGCAGCAACATTAAGACGAATAGGCGCAAAGCTATCAAATCTGTTCTTGCCTGTGTAGTGGCAGTCTCTTGCGACTCTTTCGAGGGCAGCAATCCACTGTAGCATCTGACGCTACAAAACTCGTCATTGGTACGAATATCCAGAAACAAATGCTGAACGTAAATGTCTACCTCGTTCTTCGCATACAACTTTAGTCGCATCTGCGAATTCTCGATGTAGAAGGTGTGCTTCGACACCTCATTTGCTCTCATTCGACTCTTCCGCTTCCTGTTGTTCGGGTCCTCTTGTTCGTCGTGTTTGTACTCATCTCGATCTTCGGGGCCTAGGAGTGGATTGGTATTCGTCGACGGATCCAGCATAGGTGTCACAGGCCTCGATGATGATGATGATGATGATGATGACGAAACGGTATCGGCAGATGGTCTGTGATGCCCTGGGTCCGTATCTGCATGCCCATTTCCGTGGCGAGCATCTCCATGAACATGCTTTTCGTGGACATTCGACGTAGATCTGCGTATCTCGGGGTCATGATGGCGGTGGATGTGGAAGACATTCTCCATATGACTTTTGATGGAGCCCACCTTATGCCAGGTGTTAGGATGTCGTGGATCGAGGCGCTCGATCATGGCGCTTTCGTGCCCAGACTGCTCTATTGCTTCTGGATGATCGTCTTCAAAGTGTTGGAGAAGATTCAGGCCTTGGCGCAAGTAGCGCGTCGGTCGCTCGATCTTGAACTCGGTATCGATCAGAAAGACGTCCCAAACAGTGAGCTTAGTGTAATTGTCAACAGTGCCGAAATATGCTGGATGTAACAACACGTTACCTCGCCAACCTCCTCATGCACTACAAGATAGCTCTCGCGAACAGAGCACCACTTCGGCGTCTTCCGCTCCCGCCAGGAAGTCGCCCGACGTCCAAAAGTACCCTTATTACCTACAGCATCTATTCGCAGCATACCTGCTTTGTACTGGGCACCACCTGACTGCGCAAGCGAGACCATGAGGGCACTGATCTCAAGGAATCCTGCGAGTCGGTTTGCGGATGGATGCCACATCTGTGTAGACGTCAGAGCGTTTGGACACTTATTTTGTGAGATCGCACTGACCACTGCACGTATAAGGCCGATGAGGTAGTTCTCGAGTGCTTCGCGCTGCAAGCGTGCGAAGTCTGCTCGTCCAACATCTCGACCTCGTTCCTTGAGAAACTTGAAATAGGGCAAGCCTGTAGTCGCCATCAGCAGCAGGTGATACAAAAGCACGTTCCACATACTCATCATAGGAAAGTCGGGCAGCGTTTCTGCGTTCCGAAAATATGCGTTCGATACAGTATAGTGGGCATGTAGCGACAAGAACTCGCGTAGCTGTCGGTACACGACCCATCGCACGGCACCATTCGCATATTCGCACTCAATGCGGAAGACGGCCTTGTTTCCATGCAGTGGATGCAAGCTATCGCTGACACGAATACGCAGGCGATGAAAGAGGATTGGAACGCGCCTATGATCTCGCTCGTCCCGCTCGAACCATAGCCTCAGAACGAGTGCAGACAAGCCTCCCGCTATCAGCTCATCAGTGATGTTCACCGACTGCGGGGCTACCGTCGATGCTTGGCGTGCTTGATGGCGACCTGCAATTTGCGGGATGAGAGAACGTAGTCGATTCCATCTCGGAGCGACGTTTGGATGCTGTTCGGACTGGGCCCGCTGAATCTGCGGCATAGACTGGGAGTGCTGTGGGTGAAGGCGAGACGGACTGTCCAGTGCTTGCGATGATTCGGCGCCTACAATAGGACTCCCAGTCTTGCCAAGTTCCTCCTTCGCTTCCGGTTCCGCGCCTCCCTCTGCCCTCTCCTTCCCCTTGTCACTGACACGTTTCTCCTGCTGGTCTTCGTCCCTATCAGCCATCCAGCGAAGATGAGTGTGCTCCTCTCGGGGCGTGTCCAGCCGCTTCTTCATCACGTTCCAGAGGTCATGGCCAGAGCTACTGTCACGTCGTCTTGCCATCTTCTCGGCTCTATGTCTCTCGCGCTCGCGTTGATGAAAATCTTGATAGTCCATGACATCGCGGAAAGGAGTAGTAGTCCGGAAGTCTGACGTGCGGTCAGGGCCTTCGTCTGCTTGACTGGGTGGCCAGCGAGGCTCCGATGTCTGCTTGCGATGCATCCGCGGGTCAAACCCGCTGGGCTGTGAGAGCGAGTAGCTTCGTGAGATAGAGCGAGGAGGACCCGTGCGCCCGGAAGGGGTATTCGGAGGAGGCAGGGTAATATTGGAGGATGAGGACCGGCGAGGCCTATGCTTGACTTGCTCACGCGAGATCAGCGGTGATGGTGGTTCGTCGTCTTGTTCAGGTGAGTCCGATCGTCGATTATCTGCTTGCACAACTGCAGTCGGCGCAGCCTCGCCATGTTCCTCTGGAAGCGGCTGCTGGTTCTCGTTGTCGTGGACTGTTTCGGTGTGAACGAGCTGCTCGGCCTGGTTGGTCCTACCTAGAGGTGGGGTGAGAGGATGTCCTGGACGGTCATGGTCCTCTTCGTGCTGACGATGTTGTTCTACCGCGTCATGTACGACGTCGAGGAGATGATGCGGTGGTCGTGCGATACTGGCCATCGCGACCCCAGCTGCTGTACCCGAGGTCTATTCAGGTTGAAGTAGCTTGCTTAGTTATCACGAGTGCAAATGAATGACACACTTCTCAAAAAAATAGATGGCTTTGGACTGCAGATATGAAGCTGCGAGGAGGCGAAGGAGGTACGGGTGTCGTATGGCTCGTAATAAGTACCCCGCGTCTCTGCGACGCGTAGCCACAGCGGAGTTTCAACTCGGCATCCTGGTGGTCTTAAGGTCATACCTGCCCAAAGCGGCACACGTGAGCGCGTGTATTATGTAACAATCTCATCCGTATATTGGACACAACACCGTCGAACTTCGAGCTTGAACGAGAATCCGTGTTCGCGTTATGAACATCACGATGGTATCACCTCCGGCAACACGAAGAAGCTGCGTGCGATGTAATGGCACTGAACACAATCCAATGAAATTTCTCATTGAATGCTGCAGATGCCAGCGCGTTTGGCACCACTGTCAGTCCTTCGTGCTGAACTACCTGGTTCTCTACTCCCTGCTGACACTGCAAAGCATAGCGTGCCATATCCCTCCTATACCTGAAGCAGAGGTTCTAGGGCGTATAGAGGCCGATGAAAATGATCGGCCCGCTGAAGGACTCGGTACATGGGTCTGCCGGCGATGCTCAAAAAGGCCGACAACGAATGCGAGCGAGCCGGTGGCCAGTACACTGACGAATGCGATGAAAACTGCCATATTATCCTCCAATATCCCACCTGAAAGGAGCTCAATGCCACTACAAGTCAACGTTCAGGCAAGTCAGATCAATCCTAAGCCGGTAGCATCTACTCACTGTCTTGGACAGCATGATCCAACATTTAATCAAGGGAGAGAAGGAGTGCAGCAAAAGTCATCTATGCGTGAGCCACAAGTAGTCCAGATATCGATGGTAGGACCACATCGAGGGGCAACTCCGCAGATCGATCTACTTCATCCGCCTTCTAGTCCGGCGAAACTGGCGACAAAAGTTGGAACGGGTCGTAAACAGCATGAACATGCTGTGATAGACCTCTCAACTTCAGATGACCCACCTCATGACCGACAGAAGTCCGAAGTGCTATCGCCAGACACTATTCCCAACGTAAGTCGCATTTTGACACAAGGATTCCTGATGGACTCATTGTTCTCTCAGCGAGTCTCTGCATCGACCCACAGCTCGCTGTCAGTGTCGTCACGCTCTCCTACGGAAACCCCTCCGCAACTCCGCACGCCGCAAGGCTCGTTACACGTAGCTGCTGCTGTGTACACCAGCACGCCTGCATCGTCTTCAACTTCTATAGGCCCGGATCTACCGGACATCGCATCTTCTACGACTCCGAGACCAAGCACCCCACGCATCCCGTGGGTGAAAAAGGGGAAAGAGCGCGTACCAGACTTCCGTGCTATGGTTGCCGATCTTCGTGCAGCCGGGAAGCTACAAGACCCAACCATCTTGCAGCAAATATCACGCTATCAGGGAGGCATGGAGCTAGAAGAGTCCGATGATATAGCCAGTACACATCCTCATGCATCTGACAGGTCAACCACCCGTGATACGCCCGATGTAGATGAGCTCTACGCGACTCCGCCCCCATCTTCACGTTCGCGCAGCCGGTATGGTACCCATGACAACGATAACATGTACGCTACAGCTGAACTCGATAAACACCAACCTCGCGCGGATACTCATGACATTGACGACATGTATGGTACCCCCGCACCGATGCCTACCCCGAGTCGCTACGACACGCACGACATCGACGACATGTATGCAACTCCCGCCGCTGAAATCGCCCGCCCCATTGTGCCGGGAAATTCTGGAGAAGAGCGCGTATCACGGCCTCCCTCGGCAGCGGAGGAAGTCAAAACGCGCCTCGTTTTCGATTGGCAAAATGAACGATTTCCAGACGGAGAGGACGAGATCTCCGCCATGCTGAAGCGTAAAATGGAGCGGGTTCAACTGCACAAGACAGGTGAAGAGAAGAAGAGGCCAAGAAAAATGGCTCATACTCAGCGTCTTGGAAAAGGAGACAGGCGGAGAAAAGAAGAGAGAACTCTCACGTTCTATGTTCCTCAGTGATTCTAGTTGTGGTCTGTATTGTCCTCGTTACATTTGTCGGATTTTGCTTGGTATTGCGCGTGCTCTTATATCTTAGAGAGCCATATTCGTAGTGGATTCCGCGTGCAGAACAGGCTTTAAGGCCCGTATGATGACGCGTGTTCTATTCCAGGTCTATAATTCGGCGCTTTACGGAGGAGATCATTGCGTATAGTAGCCTCGTGTCGGATCGATCAGATCTGTCTAGATCGGGCGTAGATGTAGCTGGTGGCGTACCCAACAAACTTCAGCACACTCATTCAGTCTGCGGGCCATGTCCTCGCACACTTTCCGGTATCGCTCAGACAGGATAACCCCTTGTCACCTTCGCGTAAGCTGAGAATGGCCGCTGCCCATGCAGAAACAAATTACACGTTTCGTATACCGCCATGTTCCCGAGTTCCTGATCATCTCAATAGCAGTGGTCTTCGCATTGGCTATTCTGTTGAGAAGGGCAGAGCTGTATATGGTAGGTGGGATTCATACCTCTTTCATTGAGATAAGGATGAGAATTCTAGCATATATAGCTGCTCGATTTCTCGAGCCACAGACAGTCGTCGAGATTAGTCCAGTACTCCTCTTCACTTCCACGGAATACGAAGAACATGGCCGGTATACCGTTTTAGACCATTACACCTTTCGTTGGAGAGACGGCCGCATGGCCCTTGCTCTTGGCCTAGGTACACTTCCGCCAATTCTTCAGCCTTGTATTGTGCTGTATTGACGTCTACCATGACAAGGATCCTTGTTCAATCACTCGCAAAATCCCAACGTGTCGTACACCCTCGACCACGATACAGATTCTATACGGTACACCACTACCCGTAGAATAGAAGAGGGTGAAGAACTCTGCATCTTCTATGGTCATAAACTGTGGTTCGACGCAGCGGACTCTGTAGACGCAGGAACGCTGTCCGAAGATCTCGATGACGGATGGGGACGGCTCACCAGAGTCCATAATCTCGGAGACGAGATATCGGGACTTGATATACAAATAGCAAAGTACGCCGAGGGCAACCCGCAAGACCCCGTCGAAGAAGAAGATCTGCCGTTCACGCGCATCAAATTACTGCGCGATGATGACGAAGACGAACTCAGTGCCGTCCGTACACGTCAGTCACTCTAACGCTATTGTTTGGAAGCCTCCCGGCTCACGTCCGGTATACAGAGCCTGCATGGGTTGCCGATGTAGCCGAGGCTCGGCATACTGCGACGATGCTACAGTAAGCTTCCGTGTCTCTCCCGACTCGACCTGCTCACTTGCGCACAGGTGGCTGAAAAAGAGCGGGCTGGAGACTCTCACTATGTCGCATCTGAAGCGGATCCGAAAGCAAGGGCAGAAGTTGACTGTTCTCCTAGCTCTCACGTCGGAATGTCCGCACGTACCTGTGCTACCCGACTTACCCGGCTTGTCGGACCCGTACGAGGTAGAGGTACCCAGTACCGTCGCTCTGACTCAAATGTCGCTGAAGCACAAGAATACATTCTGGCCAACCGTGTATGCACCTAGGCGGAAAGACGAGGTCGAGGAGTGGACAAGAGGCAGGGTGCTCTGGGCCTGCGAAGCGCTGAAACGTGTAGTGCAGGAGGCGAGAGATGCAGGGCAGTGCGGCGAGGTATGTGTGCTCTGGTGGCTGGTGACTTGATTTGCCTCATTCTGTGAATCGCAGTTACCAATAGCAACACACGTACCGATTCCATATGAGGAGGAGGATAAGGATGCGGCACAGCTACCAGCTTCTTTCGTCAGCCGTGATACTAGAACATCCACCAGTCATCCCCTCCGTCATGCGGTCCTAAACACCATTCGTGCCATCGCTGACTATCGTGCCTCTCCCACTTACACACCATCCACACCTGCTGCTACACCTGCGGCCACCTCAGTCTCCATTTCTCTCCCGGCTACGACCGGCTCATCGACATCTGTTGCTATGGAGGTGCATGCACCGCGGAACGGCGCCCACTATTTGCTCACTTCTCTCAGTCTCTTCACTACACACGAGCCGTGCATTATGTGCAGCATGGCATTGTTGCATTCTCGCGTTAAGGAAGTCTTTTACTTGGTGCCGATGTCTGACACCGGCGGATGCGGCAGTGTCACCTGTGTGCCTGCGCTGAAGGGCGTAAATCATAGGTACAACATAGTGAGATGGAAGGATTGCGATAGAGATCGGGGATGGGCAGACGGAGAGGGGATTATGATTGCGGAAGATACAGATGCATGAGATAGTATTGTACCTTTACTCGAGATGAAAGGAGAAGATATTTAACGCTACTGCGATGTTTGTTTGACCTTGTCAGCCCCAATCTGCCCGAGGTAGTCAAAAACGAATAGCGACGAGAGTCTCCTGCAACGGAAGCCTCTTTTGCTGGTTAGCTCTCCTCCAACTCGGCCTCTGGAAAGATAGGCAATGTCGGTGCTGGCTGTGGATCATCCGATTCTATGTCCGCGCGATTTGATCATTGCGCGAGCGTTCAGTGGTACTCGGACCCGACGAAGTTAGTGTGGGCAGAGGAACGACAGTCGTGTCTCCCCTTCTGAAAGTCCGTAAACCCGTGCGTGTTATCCGGAGCTTGCTCGGGCAATTTGGGTCGGGACACGCGATATCACTATCGGTGGTCATCCAGTCGTACAGAGTGGTGGCGCGTTGTTTGGCCGCTAGGAGAGGGAGCACTGCACCTAGTAATACAAACGTCGATCCAAGCATCATCAAGTGCTCTGAAGACTGAAGACACGATGGAACATACCTAGCGAATATATGGAAAACCCCTGTCCCGGCGGGAGCTTGAGTATCTCGCCCTCGAGCGTGAAGTGGTCACCAGGTTTCGCACCACAGAGGGTGTGCTCCCCTGGTGGGCAAATCACTTCGACCCGCAAGTCATATAATTGGAAGCTCTGGTGGTCTGCATTCGGCGTCGAAATATCTACGTCATCGCTCGAAACGTCCACCTCTTTCGCATTTGGCTCAGGGTTTGGGAAATGATCAACTTGCATTCAGATTCCAGAGAACTATCGATGATATATGAAGCAAGTTCCTCAGCCTGTTTTCTGTATAGCTTCGACTCACTGTGCGATGGACGGTATGAGATGATCGCCGGAAGGAAGTGACACGTTTAGGCGCCAGTTGCGCATGTCGTGGTGAGAACCCGGGCCCACAACTCGGGCACGATCGCGGTAAATGGTAGAAGCGAAACGCCACGAAACCTCAAAGATCTTAGTCTAATTATAAGGCCAACTAAGCAGAGCCAGCTCTGCATCAGACCTCAATATCACTGCAATGACAATGTAATGCTATACGCAGGTGCAATTCAGCCAGCCGACATAGTCAAGTTCCTGACTACATCCGATCCACTGACAGATGTTTGTCGATTTCCGTCAACCTGCATACCTGGTGCAACTCTCAGATATAACGCACCTTAGACAAACAACGTTTATTGGCCAGTCAACTGAGCCCTCATCTTGTAGGAGCCAAACGGACCCACTGTCCCCGGCGGACCGCCCAGCTTCCTCCCGCCAGGCCTCACAGTCGCCGTCGACGACGCGATCGACAGTGCCGGTGACGTCCTGCCATCTTCACTGATCTCCGCCAACTCCTGGCCTGGCCTGCGCGCCACTGGCGCCACGCGCACCGCGGCCGTCTCAGCGTTCAGGACGCCCCGCAAGAGTATCCGCAGTTCTTCGTTCTCCCGCTCTAATCGCGCGAGTTCGCTCTCGCGTTCGAGGGCCCACTCGGCCGCGGCGATTCGACGTTGTAGTTTGTCTGGGTCGTCGTCATTGTCGACCTCTTCTGGACGTACAGCGCCACTGCTTTCCGCGGAGCTCTCCCCCTCCCCTTCTGCAGGGTCTCCGCGGGGTTCGTCTTCGTCTGGTTTCCGGTCCGTGGGAGGTAGGACAAGGGTCCGCGAGGTCGATGCCACTAGTCTGGATGACGCTTCTTCTGCCATTGCAGCTTCGCATCCGGAGAGGTCCTCGCCGTTGACTTTCTTCAGCAGTGCTCGCAGCAGTCGACCGAGTCGAGCGAGGCTCTCGGATCGCGAATTGCTTGCAGAAAGGGCAGCGTCAAGGGCTTCGGTTTCACGCTGGACGATGGCACTTTCGTATTCACGCAGAATTGCGAGCTCGTGTTGTTGTACTTCGTACTGGGCGGCGGAGCGTTAAGAAGGATCGCGCCACACATGAAGGCTCACTCACAGCACGTTCACGAAACTGAGTCATCACATTCTCCAGAGTTTGCTCGTATTCGCGTATCAAGGCATTCAGTTGCCTATTATCGTTCTGTAGTGTCTGATTCTCTGCCGACATCGCAACGTTCATACGTTCGAGCTCTGCATCGTAAACATCTGGTTCGGAATAAGTGAGAAGCACTATATCTACGGGGAAAGGTTGACCTTTTGGTTTGTCAAGATTGAAACTACAACATCGTGAGGACGGGAAGTGAATGCTTCGCGAGAATGGCTCACCGTCTCAGGACAAATCCCGTTTGCGAGTGGATGGCTTGACTCTGTCGTATAGTTTGAGTAAGAAATACAAGCTGGCAGCTTGACTACAGCGGACCTTAGAACCACTCGTGAGATTGTGGATGGAGATAGACGTTGAACGGTTCTGGGTGAGTTGCTCAGATACCTCCGTGAGGAGCGACCATATTCGCATAATATCTTGTTCTCCATTTGTTGGATCCATCACGGCCATACCCCTGAAAATTTCAACCGCCAGTTTGACTGCGCCCTCGAAGGGTTGAGTAACGCAGAGCAGATACGCCAAGAAGCCGGAACAGGTGGCGGGCACGCAAGGCGCGCTTGTGTACAGTGGCGACGCGCCTGTGGCTATACGGTTCGCGTCACGTGTACCAGCGCTGGGTACTCCGAGTCGTTCATGAGGCCATCTTCTACCTAGCCATCTACAGCTAGCTCACGAATCGCAACTTATATGCCGCCTGAAACTGATCTGGATCAAGGGTCTTTGCAAAAACTAACGGTCCCCCAACTCAAGGTTCTATGCAAGGAGCACAAGATCGCTGGGTACTCTAAGCTCGCCAAGGCGGCTCTCATCGACAAGTTATCGGCAACTCGCATTGGCGCGCATCAAGAAGTCTCCAAACCAACTAACGGTGAACCCAAGATAGTCGTAGAAAAGAAAACCGTCAATAAGCCTTGTAGTACTAGCGCAGGTCTATCGACATCGTCAATCTCAGGGGGAACTGCAACCGCATCTGCGCATACAACCCATGCTCATGTTCGCGACGGTCTTCCGAAACTCGCTGAGAAAGGTACGTCACAATCTACAGTGTCACTATCTGTCTGCTATGCGATTGTTGTTATGCGCTTGCTTCGCTGGTCTGCTACATCCCAAACAGAGTCTTTGCCTCAGGGATTTAACCGCTCGACGTGAGGGTACATTTTCACAGGATTACTGGGGAGGTCCCTATTACAAACGTGTTTACAGAAGTGCTTTATCAATGTTCACTTCTCCGTGGCTATCCCGGTTGGTAACTTGAACTGACTCGTCGCACTAGTTCACGCCGACGATGGCTCAAATACTCTTGATAGCCTTGTTTCCCAGGTTCATCGTGCCAGTAATGAGGAGACCTTTTCCTCTCGGGCACATCCTGTACCGTCCTTACCGCCTGCTCACATCGGCGAGACGAATTTCCATCCAGCGGGCTGCACTACCGATCTAGGCGCAAATGTCACCAGTCCCCGTAATGCTAGGACCACTGGATCAACGAGCAAGAAACGGGCGACGGAGTCCTCTGTTACAGGTGTGGCCAAGAAGCGCAAGGTCCAGGAAGAGACACTTCTCGCAGCGAAAACCACTGGCCTGTCATCCAAATCAGTCTGTCCGACGTCAATCTCAAAGACAACCGAGAATGTACCGCTGCCGTCTCTGGGTCCTGTAGAGTCTCGATCCAAGCATACTAGTCCTGCTCAGCGCATCTCGATTGTACCTTTCAAGGAGCTTTCTGCGTCCAATTCTAGGGCGCCAGTATTGCATGTTTACCCTGACGTTACTCTTCATTCTCCCATGTCTTCCCGTCCTGCGGTCTCTGGTGTCGTCGTCACAACAAAACCTTCTGAAAAAAATTCACCTGGCATGACTCGGGGTCATACATCAGCTAATGCGAAGAGCGTACCTCTGACGGAAGTCAGGCCAGTCGGCAAACGGTTCCAGAAGCTAGTCGTCAACAGACGCCCACAGGCATTACCGCTCACAAAGAACGCGCATATATCCGCTTCACGAGGCCCCAGTGCTGCACTACAACACACGAACCCTCCCGTTTTTTATCATTTGGACTTCCTACTTGCTGCGCCCATTCCGCAACTCACATCGATCAATCTGCCGCCATCGCTCGCACAACGTAAGCGCGTGCAACATTGGGCTATCATCCTCAGCGAGCTGTCGAACGCAGAACGTCGCCAATGCGTTCTTGTCTCGCGCATGGTCCGCTACGCTGGTACAAGAATCCGTTCCTGCTTTGTCAATATGGTTACAACTGAGCTCACTTCACTTTGCAGTGTATCTTTCCGCCTTTCATTTGCTCAAGCAACGCCACGCCGGACGAAGAATTTCTCAAGACATTGCGCAGTACTCACAGGCTATGACGAACATGTGGCCGTACCTTCGTGTCCGGGAGGCCGAAGCTGCTCAGCGACGGCACGTGTACGAAGTTACCTTCCTTGCCAGATTCATTCGGTCTCGAGGGCTGCCCCAGCCGATTGCTGATCGCCTGTGGTCGAGCCCAGACGACGGTATGCAAATCAACGTCGCGTTGAGGTGCGTTCGTTGCATTGAAATACACCGATTTCAATAATATAGGCTCTCGTCTAGGTTCGTATTGTCGAGGCTCTGGTTCGCCCTCTCCATTGGTTCCGGGGCCAACGACTCCAAGGCGTTTGCGTGGCTGGAGGCTGTGGTAGTCGACACGCAGCCAGTCATCCCTCAAGAGCTCTGGAGCGTTACTGTGGAAGGAATTTCCGGCCGCAGTCGACAAACAGAAACGTTCTTCGTTCTGGAAGCGACTTGCGAACCCGTCGGCTGTCCAGATGCGGCCATCCACGAACGAGAAGATCATGTGAACACACTACCCGTGCGCGTGGACTGGTCTGGATACATCAATCACCATCTTCATCCGACCCACGGAACTGCTTCGATCAAGTTGTTGGACCAGCTCAAATGGGCAAACCGCGAAGAGTACGAACGTGGGATCAGTCGACTGTGGTTGAAAAGGATACAGAATGAAGGAGAGCTAGGCGTGGCCAAGCGAGTGGTTGCGGAGCCTTACGCCCTTGCGTGCGTTGTCGCAAACAGGTAGGGCACTATGCAGTCTGAGGTCTTCACTGACGTTCGGGTCAATGACGCACATCACAGCATTAGCGGACAATGGATGTCGGCATCGGAAATGGCTCAAGACTTCGCCGGACTTTCCTCTCGCACCCACGCCGCCGGCGCGCGCCCGAAGGCTACGCAAGTAAATCTGTACCTCCCAGAGTGAGTAGCCTGACAACAAGACACAATGTTCATCATTTCAACGTGACTCTTCGCCTTTAGACACCATCACGTCGAGAGCGTGCACTTCACAACCGCCCGAGGGCAGCCGTTGCATGCTGGTCTTGCGGTTGTGCAGACGCCCCATCGAGCGTACTTCATCCTGCGCGATAACGGAATGCAGGTCGGTTGTGAAGAGGACGGAGTTTCAGAGGTATGGCAGGAAGTTATTGGATGTGACACGTCAGGACGTTGAGACGATATATGTATACCTGCATGTCTCACTTTCGTGTTGTAACGAGGACGATACGGTCAGCCAATGCTTAGAGGGTAGTCATCTACGAGGGTAAGGTCGCATCACGAAATGGACGAAGGCAGGATTACATTGATAGATGATTTACATTCACTTAACGTCTCAAGACTGTCATGGCGACCCAAACGTACCCCTGTTCGACGAGAGCTCCGCACCGAGCTTGTAGCCCAGCACCTATAATCAACGTAAGTAGAATCTCTACGTAAATGTTCGATGTACGTACCCGATCCCAGTCTAGCTTGGAGCGGGTCATGGGCAGCGCCCGGCGAAGACCCTTGAACGTCTTCTCTCCCATGTCTGCATAAGCATCATTGAGTGACGCTTGGTACTTGCTCTCCTCGGCCTCGATCAGCGCGAGGATCTTATTCGCGGATGAAGCAGCTGAAGATGGCGAGATAGCAGGCGGGAGGTCGAGGTCAACGCTGTGAGTGGTGGATAGTTGTACCTAGCTAGAAAGTCAGCTCTTGTTCGGAAGATGGTGTGACTGACTTACGTTTCCTTGCTCGTAATAGTGGACATTCACGAGTATGCGGCCTTTCAACTGCTTAGCTTCCAAATCCACAACATATTCGGACCGCCATCTACCAGACCTGCGTGAATGAGAACGAGGTTGCCTCATGAACGAGGGAAACCATACCAGTAGTTCGACGGATTATACTTGTTAGCGACAACCTGCACGTAGAATCGCGTAGTGATGCCAGCAGTAGGGAAAACCGACGTGACAGCGTCATGGAAGTGTGCTGACAGGTACGCAATGGCCGCCGTCTCGAGAGCTGCGCTGCAGACAATGGAGTGAGCGGGGGATGGGTTGACAGCACGTTCTGCGTACCGGAATGGCTCAGACTCAGCATCAGGCTCTATATGCTCCGGATCGGAGGTTTCCTTTGAGGCGAAATAGGACAATTGGGTTTGGTGACACGGTGCACAGTGCGGAGACGCGCTCACCAGGCTTAGATGGTCAAAGCGGAAACTGGTCCGCGATCGTGGATCCCAGAATCTATCCAGGTGCTCCTCGCCATCCTCGCTCCCGCCGGCTAGGTTAGATATGCGTGCCGCCTCGCTCACTATTGACTGATAGCATATAGCAATAAGCCGCATCAGCTGTAAATGCCCTCGCGTAGCAGACAGGCAGAGCTCACCTGGTGGTTGTGCCCCGGGACATCTGCAGTTGTGAACTGCGCGAGGTTGTATTCCCGCAGCGCTGGCAGTACGCCCTCTTGTAGAGAATCATCGTCCGATATGATGTTCCGGACATCTGTGCATGAATACGCGTAAGATGAAAGTGTCGGGCATGGCGAGAGATGTAGGGCTAGAGAAGGACTCGCCGTTCAGTACATCGTTGATTTCACCCGGGGGTGACTGCAGGAGAAACTTCGATGCAGCCTGGAGGCGCTCGGTGGCATCCATTCTGAGGAAGTTAGGACAGATGGTCTCCTGGGCGCAAAGTATGAGTCGCAGTGCTAATAGCGGCTGTCGCGTCGGTGGTCGAGAATCGCGTTGTGGCTGCGAGACTGGGTCAGGGATACCTGCCTTATCTGGAAGGTCTCCAGCATATCGGTTCTCCAACTGGCGACTAACTTATTGAACTCTCAAGCTACCGTTTCGCAGGTCGTTCATACTGTCGCTACGTATGATCTCGCAAGAGAATCTTGAATTAATATTGGCTAGTGACTCCCAGCTATAGATCTGCCAGCGGGCCTGAGCCTGCAGTACTCAGCCTCGCCCCGACTACTTGAATATCCAGTCTCAGGAGGCCAGCTTATCAAAAGAGAATGTACCAATGAACCGCAGGCCCACATCGCAACAAATAACAATATACTGTTTCAATCAGGTCACATAACTGCTGCAGTATAGCAAATCGGCACTGAGAGTCCAGGGAATTACGGCAAGACAGTTCCGTCTGCATGCAGACTCGAGTCACCAACACAACGACGACAGGCGTCAACTCGCCTACTGGCAGATTTGGAACAGGAGCAGGCTATCTGTATTTGGCACAAGGAGTCGACATGCCAAATCAATGCCGTTCGCTCGCAAAGGCTGGGAGGTCACGATAATTCACGGGCAGCCCAGATCGGCTTTTTAACGCTGCATGACACCACCTCGGAGATCGACCCAGGTGCGTTTGGAACAGATTGCCGGCTCTCGAACTGACCGTACCAAGGTGCGTCACGGTCCAGCGCATACACCGGCCGGCGACTGCAAACATATATGCAATGCTGAACATGCTGATGAGTCCTTACAGCTAGAAGTACAGATGTATGCGTGCGTTAGATGGAAATGACTACGTCCACCATGGAAGCCTAGAGCTTGCTCTTTTCACCGAACTGGGATTCTGTGACACCCTTGCCCATGGCTGCGGTAGACGAGACGCCGCCAGTGACCGTCTTCATGAGATTGTCCATGTAGTCCGCACCGCTCCACTAATGCACGGGTCAGTTTCGTCTCACGCACGAGCCTTATTCGGACATACCTTCTGGTGCGTCAGGACATCGCAGCCGATCTCGCGCTCGCGTCTCTGAACAAGCTCGACGTAGGCTTTCATACCCTCCTCGGCGAATGCCTTGGCGAAGAGATCGCTGATGTACGCATTCGAGTGCAGGCCAGCGAGCTATTACAGCCATTATCAGCACTAAAGCGCCCCTTCAGCAGCGCAACCACTTACCGTGATGAACTGCCAGCAGAAACCGAGCTTGCCGAGCTGCCACACGAATGCCTTCATGTCCTGGGTGTCCAGACCCGCAGCCTCCCAGTTGAAAGAGGGGCTGAGGTTGTACGCCAGCCACTGCTGGGGGTACACGGCGTGCACGCCGTCCGCGAACTCCTTCGCCTGCGAGTAGATCGGCTTCTTCGTCTCCATCCAGAGGAGGTCCGCGTACGGCGCGAAAGCGATCGCGCGGTTTACGGCGCACTGCGTACCGCCCTGGTAGCGGTAGAAGCCCTCCCGCGTCCGCGGCGCGTCCCAGTCCCAGAACGGCACGTTCCTCAGGCCAAACTCCTTCTTGGCGACGGCGACGGCGTCGGGCCACGAGAGGGGCGCAATCCGTCGCTGGAACTGCTCGAGCCTGATTTGGTTGGCGCTGGTCTGCGCCTTGAGGGCATTAGCGAGGACCTCAGGGAACAGCTGGCACTTCGCGGCAGCCAGCCACTGCTCCTCGATTGCCTCGAGCGCAGCGCCCGTCTTGCCTGCCCGCTCGGCCTCGTTAAGCAAAGTGTTGAGGGGCTTGAGGTCCGGGTTCGTCGAGCCGAGGATGAAGGCGTGGTCGCGTTCGTCCACGTTCGTCGTGATCAGGGTCGCAGCCTCCGAGTCCGTGCGGGCGATGACGAGGTTATTCACGCCCATGATGTCGAACTGGAGGCGGATGGCGACGAGCCGGTTGATGTGCTCCTGGATAGGGACGAGGACCTTGCCAGCCATGTGCCCGCACTTCTTCGTGCCTGGCGCCTGGTCCTCGATGTGGACACCCGCCGCGCCCTTCTCGACAAACATCTTCGCGAGCTTCATCGTCGCGGTGAGGCCACCGTGTCCGGTGTCGGCATCGGCGACGATGGGCCGGAGGTAGTCGATCGGCTTCGTGCGCGCGAGCTCGGCCTCGGACATCTCAGATCGCGCCTCGGCCTGCTTCCTGTCGTGGAAGAGCTGCGCCATGAACAGGTGCTCGACCTTGTTCGGGACGGTGTTCGAGGGGTAGTCTAGGGTATGGAAGTCAGGTGGGATACGCATGGGGGTAGCACGCGACATACCAGCAAGATCTGGCCCCGGCTCGTTCGAGCTCGACGCCGTACTCGATGATTGCCAGCCAGAGACGTAGACGGTCTCAAGATACTTCGCCATCTGCGTCACTTGCACTGGGTCGAGACTGCGTGGACAAGTGAGTACCACATCGTCGTCCCAATTGGATTCTACTCACGCGCCGTATGTGTGTGATGGCGTCCCATTCCTGTAGTGCTCTGAGAGGGATGCCCAGAGCTTCTTCGCGAGGACGTCGGAAGGGTACGAGATGGGCAGGGTGCCCCGCTTCGAGACGACCTGCGCGGCGGTGTACGGACGCTTCACGCGGCTGAACCGTGAGTCCTACGACGCAGACGATGAGCACACCCCTCGTCCATACCCAGTAGGTAACTTACCTTCCACCACTGCTCGACGCGGGCGACTTCAGCCTGGAAAGAGGCGCGTTCGTGGGACATGATGGTCAACTCGCGGGCGGAGGCAGTGTGCGGAACGACAAGAATGAAGGGGGAGACTCGGGGGGTCGCGCTCCTGCATGCCGGGCATTTCAAGGACCTTGCATGCACCACCGCTTCGCCTAGAACCGATCATCTGGAGGGGACGAGCGCGCATGTGATTGGTCTGACGCACCGTATTGGGGAGGCTAATCTTTTTCCGCGTGCGGGGTAGCCCTTAGGCGCCCATCTTAGTCCCGCCTCCGCACCCGGCGACTCAACGCTCCCTGCGCCGGTGCACGCCCTCACAGTCCCATCCCGTCGGCCCTTCGGCCGAGCCTGTGTCTACCCTGAAACTGCGGGGTATCCGCGAGGACGACGCGGGGAACATGTATCGGGGATCGCTCGCTCTCCCGGTACAGGAGCGTCGCCCGCCGCTTATACGCACTATCGCCATGGCTGAGCATTGCCAGATATTAGGAGCACTGACCCGGCATAGAGAAGCACGACCCGAGTCCCCTTCGACCCTCAGCAAGCGGACATTGACCGGAGGGTCTTCACGAACGAAGCAGTCCGTCTGCCAGCATGAAAGAAAGTGTATTCGGTCACAACTACGATCCAACGTCTGCGGTCCCCGGCGCCTCCCGGATAGCACGTCCGAAAGTACCGACCGGCCTAGTGTCGCCAACACTCTCGCCTCTGAGCGTCGAGCGATTTGTATTGGCACCAGACGGGAGATCTCGATCGCGACCTGGTCTAGTGGCTAGCGCATCAACAGCCGTAGGCTCGTCGGCCGCGGCCTGGGGGCCCGTGCGGAGCCCCGCACTAAGGGACAGCGTCGGCCTGCAGCCCGACAGTCCTAACGGCATACTTACGCGCATCATCGCCTGTTACCGTCGTACACCAGCCACGCCAGCCCGTACCGCACGACGAACGCGAACACGCTCCCAGCGACCTGCACGCAATACATCATCGCGGAAGCATTTGAGCCCAGTGTACAGCGTCCGCGCAGGACGAACGCACCTGCGACGCGATCAGCACCTTCACGAGGCTGTCTTCGCGCATCGGGCCGAGCCGGAGGAGGAATACGTTCAGGATCGTCAGATTTGTCGTCTCCGTGATCTCACCCGTCCGGGGGTCCTCCGTGAGCCGCACGAAGCCCAGCGCGGCAAGGACGCGCAGTGCAAGCGAGGCGAGGCGCGACGGCGCGTGCTCCTTGAAGAGCGCCGTCGATGGATAGAGGAGGCCCGTCTCCGCATCGAATCTGCACGCGGGATAAGTCGGAGCGCGGCGGCAGGCTCGTCAGTGAAATGAATGCAATGCAGGTGGCGGGCTGGACGCACCTGGGCACGCGGTGCCGCGGGCAGGGGACGAGTCCGAAGAGCTGCGGACAGGACAACACGAAGTTGAAGATTTGGGGGAGGAAGAAGAGAAGGAGCGTCTTGGAGAAGTGGGCTTGGATCCCCACCACCGCGAACGCCATGCCCGTCACATAGCACAACGTATCGCCTGGGAAGACGCGGGCAGGGTACCTGTGACCGAGCGTTCAGCGGCATACTCAAGTAAGGATGACACACTCCTGCCGTACCAGTTGTGGTACATGAACCCAGCGCAGACGCCTGCGAGTGGGAGCATGAAGTACAGACTCAATAGGTGTCGCTCCACGAGCACTCTGCTCCCGTACGCCATCCCCGCCCCCCATACACCGCCTACTTCCACCTCTGCACCACGCCCGAGCAGGTACAGTGGGATACGGAAGCCCACCGGCCAAGGCAGATACAGCAGGTCGTTCAAGATGACAGATAGTGCGATCACCAACGCCTGGCTCACTTCCGAGCCATTGATACCGGCGAGAATGTTGATGCTATTTGTGCAGAAAGTGGAGAGTAGTGACATGTAGACGTAGTACAGTGGTCCTGAGCGCATATAATCAGCTATTTCACCATCCGTTGTGCGTGACGGAACGCACCGAGGTTCAACAGCGAGCCAAGTAGCCATCGCAGGGGAATGGGCACGACGACGTCGGTCGCGCCGCGCTCGGAGTAGTAGACCATCAGGAGGGGTATGGACGCTATAATGGGGATTGGTAGTTTGTGTCGCCACCGAATGTCGAACACGTCGTCGAGGAAGCCTAGCATTGTCGCCATTAGGAGAGATAGTAAAGATGAGAGATAGACAGCTAGCTGAGGACGGCATAATGTCAACACGAAAGACACTGAGTCGACGTGATAACAGAAAGCACACCTGGTGATGGGGAAATTCGTTGATCACAAGACCTTCGCGAGGTTTGTTTGTAGACTTCTGTTGACTGTTGAAGAAGTCGGAAAAGGCGAATGGAATAAATAGAATTAATAACAGGGTGTAAATTGAGGCGCAGACGAGTCCGAGGGACTCTGGTCTAACCAAGCACTCAGTAGACGTCCTAGAAATGTTATCTCGGCACTCACATTGGGTCATCATATGTCTTGAGAAGATCGCGGCCTTTCAGATTAGCGTGCACGAACGTACTCCCGAGCGCAGGAACGAGATATAGCGCTCCTAGCAGGGCGAAAATCGAGAAGCCTACGGACGCATGGAGTGCTGGCAAGGGTGGCGATGGGTCTAGCAAAGGACGCAGCAAAAGCCAACAAGCGGTAGGAATCAGTGTGAGGAGAAGGACGCGAGGCAACGGTCTTGGGCGTAATGGCTGAGCCATCACTTGACGCCAGTCTAGATCTGCTACTCGGGTTGTTAGCTCAACCTTCGAAGGGTGCGGGAATTGCCAGAATCGCTTGTAGACGGGGCAATATGCCCACTGAGCGCGCTGCGTCGTAGAGGCTGGAGGGTCGTAGCGGAGGCTGGAGGCAGGGATGCTTTGGCGACGTGGACGTCCGACGCGTCGTGGCGCAGGTGGGTACGCGGCGGTCACGTGGAGCGTGTGCATCGACGCGAAGGCGGCCAGCGCCGTCGCCTTTCTGTCGTTACGCTCTCGCAGGTCTCTCATTCGCGCGTCCTTGGCTGGCAACATGAGCCGATACGCGCGTGAAGGTGTCCGCTCTGTGCTTTCCACCCCCTCTGCCACTGTCAATGCTAACAGTACATCGATTTTGCGCAAAACATGCGTGTACGATGGATGCGCCTACGTCGCGAACAGTGTCAACGAGAAACTCCTCACACATAACATGGGATCTCACGTCTCCAATTGCCATGGGTCACAGACCATAATATGGTACGGAGGTGAGTAATCGCAGTCGCCGAACGTGTAGAGTATGTGAAACCGTGCAGAGCAGCCCTGTGGAGCGAGGCGATAAGCAAGTAGGTCAGAGCGAACGAGGGGTCGGAGGAACCCGAAACTTGTATTCGCTTTTGCGCAGGAACAACTCCCTTGGCCTGCGCCCCACAGCGGGTGGCTGTGTGCTTGGTAGCCCGCGACCACAGTTCGAGAACTACCGCTCAGTGACTGTCCGAATAAATCGCGTTGCTATATTATATTGTGCAGCCATCAGATATTGTCTTATACTGGCGGATGTATGACCTAGTCGGCTGCCTTTATCTCGAGTTGCCGGTCTTACCTTGCTCATGTGAACACTTCCATTCCTAGCAAAGCAAATTAAGATAGAGCGGGATGCCAAAACGCAGGAGATGCGGTGTCCTTGCGGGTATTCGCACTTCAACTCCGCTCATGTACGCAGACACGCCTTGATAGAGCATAAATCCAGCGACCTGAAGACCGCGTCACTGGAGAATAGGGCATCTGCGCAACCCAGCGTCTCCACCTCGCGTTCCCGCCCCGAGTCGGTGTCATCTATCGAGACCTTGTCGCCCGCGCGATCCGTCTCTCCCATTCAAAATTCGGACACACCCCCGACGCCTTACACCTCCGGCGGGCACTCGCATGATCGCAGGGGATCCAAGTCGCTCGCCCGCTCTGCGCAAAAAGCGACGAATGCAAATCAACGGCGCGTGTCTCTTGGGATGACGGAGCAACGGCTGTCCAAGCCTGTGGTCCCTCGGTCCACGACCATGCATGCGGTATCAGGCACTGCCCAGAAGAAGCTCGCGGACACGACTCACGCGAATGCACCCGTTCGGAGCCATGGACCCAAACCCTTAACTATGCTCTCCGACAAGCCGCGCGCTGTCTCGTCTGCGTCAACATCCAGCGTTGGCAGCATCTCTCGTACGTCGCAGAAGACTGCCAAAGGTCCATCAGCCTCGTCCTCCTCGATCTCCAAAGGAAAAAGCTCGTATGCAGATAGGTTCGTCACCCTTGCATTCCACATATGCTAGCCAATCTCACTCCACGTGTAGGGTGCTGAACATAGCCAAGTCCACTGTCGGCCACCCCAAGGCACATTCAGACGTCGCATCCATAGGCAGCAAGCGACCCAGGTCTCCCTCCCACTCCGACGCAGCCGCGCATTTTAAAGCTCAGAAAACCTCTCGCGCCTCGGACGCCTCTTCCTCCAGCAAAATCCCGCCCCTCCTTCCCCTCCAGTCCGATCCCGAGTCCTCCGATGCCGACGCACTGCCTTTGCCATCTAAAGTGGCGGCTACGTTGTTGCCAAAACCCCGGACGCACTGCACGACGTGCCACTCCCCGCTGGGGCCGCACAGCCGGTTCAAGAACTGCGACGCGTGCCGCGAGAAGCATCGGGTGTACCAGCGACAGCGGAAAGAGCGCATGGACGGCAAGGTGGCCAGTCTCCTCTCGTCCGTCTCCATCCCGGCCTCGATGTCGTCGGTTGCCCCCGCGCGACGCGCGTCTTCGCCGGAGAACGACATGATGAGGGTGGATGGGCCTTCCGCGGTCATCCGCCCGCCACCGGCCAACGTGCGTTGCGTGTGGGACGAGGTGCCAGAATTCCAGACGGAAGATGACTTCCTCGCGGCGGTACGCAGGAGCGTGCTCGCATGGCGCGAACATGCAAATTTGGCCATTCGGGCGGGCACACTAACGGACTTCGAGTTTTGTGGCGGGTACGCGGTGGTGGCGGGGGGCGCCAAGGTCGACGAGGCCACCGTCCGGCGGCTCAGTGGCAAGCTCGTCTTGCAGGGTGTTCCGTAAGTTTTCCTATTCTCGCGAATTGAGGTATGAGCCGTGTCACTGATGAGCATGCAGAATGACGAAACAGCCGTGCTTTAAGCGGCTGACAAAAGGCGGGCCCGCCACGAAGGCTGCAGCGTACCATGTCTTCGACAATTTGTCGACGGTGTTTTACTGCCAATGCAAGGACGGCGGCGCAGGCCAGTCTGTCCAGAGGGAGAACGTGTGTCGGGGCAGGATCAAGCTCGTCGTGGAGACGACGAACGAGAAGAGTGAGATCGGCGTGTTTGGCCAGAACATCGTTGTGGAGACGTCGCATGCATTTTCCCTGTGATGACTTCAGTAGTGAGCATTCAAGTAGTAGACTGAACTTACTTGCGTCGGCGCTTTTCACCGAGCAATGACTCCATGCATTGCGAGTCCATTGGCAGCAAGTAGTGGTATTAATATCCATTTGTGTGAGTGTTGTCCAGGCAGAGTCATGCCTGGTGTCATCAACGTAGTAGAGCAACAGAAAGCTGGAATGGTCTGAGTGGGCCCTGAATTTGAAAGCTTCGTAAATGATCTCGGGATATTGCTCCTTATCATCCTGGCGAACCTGATGGCCATTCTTATACACGTTCGACGTCGAGTCGTTCCAAAGCATTCTCGAACTTCTGAAGGCGACGTAGAATGTGAGTGAGATGATGAAAGTGGTAAAGACTATGATTATCAGCTTCCTCCACAGATACTTTATAGGTAGCCAACTGTCGTGCCTGAACAAGAATGTGAACAATAGCGATAGAACAGAATATCACGGGTGGTATGCTGCTGAACTAAACGATACGTATGGTATGGACTAGAGTAGCTTACTAGATGAACACGTCGACATGTAAAGCTCGATCAGAAAACACGACACGTTGGCAGGACTCAAGAGAAGGCCAGCACGCCTTGACCACGCTCGGGATCCGTCATACGATGCACCCGAACGGTATTCCCGATAACTATGTTCGTCATGTCCTGTGGCGTAATCAAGACGTATTGTTTGCGATCAGAGGCATTCGCGGTGTCGATCTGCGAGCGATTAAACAGTCAGCATACACGCAAGCTAACATGCAAAGATATACATACCATCATCTTCATACTAATGCGGCGATTGACGGCATCCATGAAGACGTCAAATTCATCTACGGTCTACCGTGAGCATGAAGCAATAGCTGCGATGCGAACAGTGCGCACCAAGGCATCGAATGGGGCAACCGATCGACTCCCACAGAGACAGGAGGAGACAAATCGTCGAGAATGACTTCTCCCCTCCGCTGAGAGACCGAGGATCCTTCTCGCGGCTGTTCTGCGTCAGTGTCTGGTCGTCCGTTTGAACCTAGGGACATTGTCAAGCTCCGCTTCGCGACATGTACATGTCAGACAAACCTTGAGCTGGAGCGTCCCCGCGACGTGATCAAATAGGACTTTGCCGTAGTAGCCACGGTTTGATAGGTGGTACTGGAAGTATACTTTGCAGCGCAGAGCAATATGACGACGGAACTGATGCCATTTGGAGAGACGAAACGTCATGGACTTCTTGAGCACCTGAGAAGACAGCATCAGATCCGAAACTCAATCCTGGTGTGGCGAAAGCGGCATGCCTTGATGAGAGACAGCATCTGCTTGACGTCTTTCTTGGCGCTGTCCAATGCCGCTTTCTTCTTGTTCACCTCGATCGTCATCTCCTCAACAGATGCGCCTTGCCTGCAATCGCTAAGTATCATGTCCGCACATGAACCGAGTAATTGTTCTACCTCTTCTCTCGCTCTCGAAGGGCGGCTTGGACGGCATCCAGATTACGCTGGACTTCTTCGGCTTTGCGCGGGTTCGGCCACCGCTCGCAATACTGAAGGGCCTTAGCAGTCCAATTCTGAGGAAGTGATTAACCGGTCAGCACTGGGGCACTGCAGGATGAGCAGGAGCGCCATACCTGAAACTCCTTCTCGACGTTTGCCGCGATGGCATCTGCGTCCTTGACCTTTTCCTCTTCCTGCTTCAGCTTGTTGTCGTAGTACTGCACACCTTGCTGCGCCTCCATACGTGCAATTGACAGCTCCTCGATTTGTTTCTGACATGCCCCACAATCAGAGAAGCGGTGCCCCAGAGGTACAATCCAAACTCACCTGTAGCTTGACTCTATCACCCTCGAATTCATCGATCTGCTTCTGCAGCTTCGTCATATTCTCCATGAGCACGCCCTGCGCCGCGTCAACGTCCATCTTTTGCTGTTGAACCACCTTGAACTGGTTGATCGTCATCTGCTTCTCTTCCTCCAGTTTCTGTGAGAAAGATTTAGTGGGGTTGTACGCATGTCGATATGAGCTACGTACAATCTTCTCCTCCTCGATGGCGGAGATCGTGATAGATTGCTGCTCGTTCTTGTCCAGCATAGCAGTGTCTCTGTCCAGCTTATACTGCCGGTGCTGGGCATTCAGTCGGTCCTCCCGCGCCTGCAGGCGAATCAGTTAAAGCGAATTATCAACTGTTACAGCACACGCACGTCAAGGGGGGCGATTTCCTGCTTGAGCTGCATGCGTCGCCTGCTAACTGCTTGCATCTGCTCGCTGATTTTCTGGTAGTTTGCATCCGCTTGCTGCACTGCCTCTTCCAAGAGTCTGCACACTGCGATCAGCACCCGATGAAGGGCTGGAGAGGATTGCATACCTCTTCTCGCTCGCAGCGTCTTGGCCCGCAAAGAGCTGATTCCTTGGATCGTTTCCCTTCAAGAACGTGATTGGGTTGGACGAACCACCACCCTCCCTGAGACATCACAATCCATTCAGATATTAGTCAACCAAATCATGTTGCAATGTCACACACGGGAAACGTCGGACAGTGTAGAGGTCGGCAGACCAACCGAATCCGCCGCGTCCGGTGTTGAGAAGGATGTGATCAAGCTCCGCACGAGTGCGCGCGACGTAGGTGCCCTCAATGCCAGCGGCGTTGATCATGACACGCAGAACGTATGGGTCGCTGACCTAGGAGTGTCCAAGGTGTTAAGTTTCACCCACTGTGCGACATCCGTTCAGTACTCACGTCAAGTACCCTCAACACAGTCAAGACATCTGGCGGGGGTTCTCCATGGCTGAAGTCGAAGATATCCACCCCGCCAATGATGATCGAGTTGCGGTTCCTGAGACAACACACTCAGCATACATGCGCTACTACTTCGGAAGACTCGGAGCACTTACTTGTGCTGGGCAAGGAGCTGACCGAGTGCTGCGCGGTCCCTCGAGTCCGTGATGGCGAAGGCCGTCATCAAGCTTCCAAGCTGCACACGCATCAATGGTGCCCACACACGATCCTTCACATTCACGAACAGACCCAGCGGTCCGACCGGGCGGTTGCCATGCCAGCTCATCTCCTCGATGGTCGCGAGGATCTGTGCCATGCTGTTCCCGTACGGTGCGAGCTTGTTCTTCTCCGCCTCGACGCACTGCTGCAGCGCGCCCTGCGCATTCATGATCTCCCTCTGCGCCTCGTCCTTCTGCGCCTCGAGCGCCTTGCCCTGGTCCTCCGCAGTCTGCATCTCCTGCTCTTTCTCCGCCTTCTCCGCCCGCACGGCAGTCAGCTGCTCCTCGACCTCCCTCATCGCGGCCTCCGCAGCATCAATCTTGCGGTCCGTCTCCTCGCGTTTGACTTGCGTGTTTGCCTCGACCCTCTGCCGCTCTTCCGCGATCTTCGCGTCGTACTCGGTGATGAGACCGGTGCAGCGTTTGACGGTCGTGCTCATCTGCTTCTCTTCGCCCTGCGATGTCGCGTGAGAAGCGCAGAGGGCCATGATTGCAACGACATACCTTAAGCTTCACCAGCTTCTGCTTATTATCGCTAATCTCGTTTTGAAGGTCCCTCTTCTGCTGGAGGAGATCCTCGATGTCGCCCATTTCTTCCACTTCATTCTCCAGCTCCGCGACTCTGTCGGTAGCTGAATCGATCCTCGCCTGTACCAATGTTGTCAGTAAGAGCAACTATCTACACTCGCCAAATGCAGCTCACCTGAGCAGCCTTGAGGTCCTCCTGAATCTTCGGCAGACGCCTCGATAAGCGCGCCGCCTCAGCCATGCGCTGGCCGAGTTCTTCCTCTTTCGACGCAACATGCGCCCACGCGAGCTCCTTCTTGAGGTCATCCGCCTTGTGGCGTTGCTGACGCGCCTTCTGTGCTTCCTGGAAGCGCGACATTGCTTCCTCAAGCGCTTCTTCGAGGTCGGGCAGACCTTCGGACTTGCGTTTCACCGTCTTCTGCATGGACTGGATGCTCTCAAGGCAGGTCTGGTACTCCTCGGAGAGCTGCGAGAGCTGCGTACCCCGAAGGAAGAACTTGTACTTGTCCGCAGGCTGAGACGCACTCAAGAACTGCCTGGCCGCGTCTACGAGACGTTCAGCATGCTGCCTGCAGAGGGAAGGAGAACAAGACTGACCTTGGGTGAGAATGTTCATTGGGTTGTCGACCTGAATGTTCATGTGGTCGCATATCGCGGAGAGTTCCTCGCGCTTCGTGGAGACGACTCGTCCGTCCTTGTTCTTGATCTTGTATGACGAAGAGCCTTCCTTCGTAAACCGCCGCGTGATGACGATGCTCTTGCCATACTCCTTTGCACGGTATGCTTCCTCGCCCTGGTTCTTCAGCACGACAGTCACCTCCGCGACTCTGCACATGGTGAACAATGAGACTGAGTACTGAGCGAATGGGCTTACTGCTGTCCCTCACGGATGAAAGACTTCAAGCCATTCCCACGGCCAGTCGATGTCGCTTTACCACCCAAAGCCACAGTTAGCGCGGACAGGACAGCACTCTTTCCACTTCCATTGTGACCTGGAAACGGCATATGAATAGGAGGGCGCAAAGAAGTTCGAGCGACTGACCGATGATGAAGTTGATTTGTGGGCCGAATGTGAACGTGAGGTACTTATGGCACATAAAGTTGTGCATCTCGAGTGACTCAATGATGCCCATCTCCGCCACGCCCTGCGACATTGAGTGAGACTTCCGCGCATTTAGTCCATAGCGGAGAGGTAACTCACGCCTTGTGTCTTTCCCTTACTCATGATCGTCTCACGAATGATCTCTTCGTTCTCTTCTTCAAACTTCTTCTCTTCATCTTCATCGGGAGCCTCCTGCTCAGGCGTCTCCTCGTCGAGGTCCCTCTCTATGTCGTCTTCATCCTCCGCATTACGCGCCTTACCCTTGCTCTTGGTACGCGGTTGGCTTAGCTCTGCCTCGTCTTCTTCAGTGCGTGCACGCTTTGGGCTCGCTGGTGAGTCGCGTTGGTCAATGGGCGGTGAGGCCGCTCGCCTCTTTACTACCGGCATAGCTGAGGCCAGTGGCGAGGTGATGGTGGTGGTAAACGCGGTCGCGTCATCGTGACGCGACGCGTCGAGCGCCGTCACAAACAAAGGCACGCAGGCCTCCCGAAATGGAAACTAGTTGGGCTTGGCAGTGGCACCAAAATGGGCAACTACATCGGGCGGAAGTGAGCTGTGATTGGCTGGCCGGGAGCTCTCCGGCTATGGGTGCACATGCCGGCATGGTAGCGCTGCGCTGGCGGTCGTGGCGTCGAAATTCAACGTTACGTTCAATGTTCAGCGTCTTCAGTTCAACACAGAAGTGATTGCATATATTATATGAAGCTCGTCGCCTCAAAATATATGGGCTTGCGCGGGTCATTGGAGGTGCAGACCCCGGGCAAGATTGCACGGGACGCGAGGCGGCGCCGACGGCTGCTTTCTGATCTGCAAATAGCCGAGCGCTGTGAGAATACAAAGATCTCGGAGGCTGCGCCCGCTCTCATCTTGCTCGCCATCCACGACTGTCGACCGCCCGCCCTCCCGCCTTGGTGTCCCGAGGCATCCATTCTCTATCCCCTCCGCTCGTTTAACGGCCGCTCTTTTGTGCCTGGTCTCGGGCGGATAGCATATGGCTCAGCCTGTCATCTACAGCACCCCGCCTATCGCTGGACGACCGCCCTACGCGACCGACGAGCCCGACTCCGTGTACCAGCAGCAGCCCCAGCAAACCCGCAGAATTAGACAGCCTCCTCCTGAAAACCTAAACGACAGGACCTCAGCGTACAACATGTATGTTACCCACTCTTCTCAGTGTATCATGTTATTCGGAAGTACCACCATTCGCTTGCTCTGGCGAATGGGGGAACAGTCGACGCGTTGTTAAGTTGACTGCGTTGTGGAGGTCGTGGTGGATTGGATGGATGCAGTGGTGGAGTGCGCGGCCTAGGATCGTGCGTGCGATGGCGTGTCTCCGTCGTGACCTCCACTACTGTATCGACTCGTCGAATGTGGTCTGAGCGAAATCACGTCTCAAGGAGGCATCGGGGGATGATGTGCGTCTTTGTGTTAGTCCATATTCCATGCGCATTCATCCTGCTGTCCTTTCGAGAGCGAGCTTGCGCAGCCGGCCACGTCGCACGCTCTCATCGAGCGGTGGTTCAACTGTTGAACTGTCAGTCAACTGCGCATGCCGTCATTTTTCTGGGACGCTGTCTATTCCTAGATCCGGCACGTTGTCGGCAGTCTCTCTTCCATCGAGTGCAAGTGTCGGCAACTGTCTCAGAGCTATTGCTGCGGCCCAACATGCCGTTGCAGCTCACGTTTTCCCAGAGCGGATGCGTTACATCTCATAAGCTCTGGTTCTCATGACTGACATTGCACGTTCTAATGACGCATCACTGACTGGCTCGTAGGTATGATCAGTACTTAGATGGTGCCAACGCGCCCAAGAGCACCAACCCTTTCGACGACCCCAAGGTCCGTTCGCCACCGCAGCCCATCCCCCTCGCGGCGCCCCGGCCTGGCTACGCCGCCCCCGTCGCTGCACTTAACCTCTCGCGCCCCGACGCGATCGCCACGCCCGACAGCCGCGTCCGCTCGCCGACGACGCCCGAGATGTCGCAGGCGTTCCCGAAGCCGCTCACGCTCGTCGAGCGCCAGGCCTCGCCCGCGTCTCCGCACTTCCCCCACACCCCGCACGAGCTCCAGCCGCCTATGACGCCCATCGCCCCCGCGTTCATCCGCCCCGCGAGCGCGGCAAGCACGCAGCGGGATGTTCAGTTCAGCCCGACCACGCCGATTCTCAGGGGTGAGAAGGAGGACGCATTCTTGCCCCGCCGGGGCCAGGGCGAGGAGTTCTGGAGGCGGTTCAGCATGGTCGCGAAGGACGAGAGCACGAAGAGGGGCAAGCAGAGGTACGCAGCCTGAGCACTTGGGTCTCAGAACGGTACCTGACAGTGCCACTAGTGCGTGGTTGAGGAAGACCAGCTCTGGGATTACCCGTTACGTCCGCTGGGTGTGGGTTATCGGTATCTCGCTCCTGATCGTAAGTTAGTCTCGCCTTTATTGGTGGCCCCAGACTCATACCTCTGCGCAGATCATCTGCTGCGCAGTCGCCTTTGGCGTGTATAAAACTCACCATTCCTCTAGCTCAAGCGACTCCTCCGTTGTCACCGCTATTGGCGGGAGCGCGGAAGAATCTGGGTCCAGCAACACTGTCACCGCCGAGGAGAAGGCGGGCACGTCGACGTTCTCCGGTGTCACACCCACACTAACCGTCGCCCGCCGTTCCATCGACATCAAGCCGACCGACACCCCCACGGTACCGATCTCTCCCGCCGCTCTACCTGTCCTCCCCGGCGCCGACACCGACGTGCCCTCGTATGTAGGCACGAACGGCAGCACGCACGCGCACCGTGCAGTGCCGCCGCTACACCGTCGGTATAAGCGCAGCTACGTCAATCGTAGCTCGTTAGACTGAGTGCGTCCCCGAGGCGCCTCCGTTTGGGAGTGGTGCTGTGCCCAGATAGGGCCGGCCCGCGTCCCGTCCGCTCGTTAATGCCCTTCTCATGTTTATGTTGGCTGTACAATATCTGTCGCAGTGTGCTCCGCTGTTCGTCGGTCCACGCTTATCTCGTTCCCCAGCTGTCTCCCGTGTCTGGCTGCCGTTCTTCACCTAGCCTATGGATACCCGTCAAGTTTGGCTTGCAGGCTGGATGCAGGGTCGCGGACGTCACTCCTCGCCCAATAACCACCTCATTCCCCGGCCTCTGCGACCTTCCTTCACATTGCCCCTTTCATGTGTAACGACCACTTCATCTTCATCGCCGTCCATGCTCGCAGACTATTGCACAGACTCTGACTTGCTTGACACGCCTCCCTCGACCGTCTTCCTCACCCCTTCTGCTCTTTTCGTGCTTTTGGTTCTGTTGGTTGGTCTCGTGTTTGGCTTCGTATGACGGTTAGTTAACCATACCCGCGACGCGCTGACGCCCTTTTGTGTACCTACTACGTTACAGACAATACATACGTAGCCGTGAAGCGTTAATGCATCGCCCATGTTGCTTGGAGATGTTATGATATGATGGATCAAGCCAACTAAGCAGATTTATGGTACGTCTACGTTCCGGGCCGAGCATGCTATTTCGCCACGTCTGTGGTTACCGCCATGTCGCGTGGATTCGTCCTCTCGATCCCGTATCTCGTACCGTGCTTGCAGGTACTGTTTACAACATTGATCCTCGGAAAAAAGAAAGAAAGCGCGTAGCACTTCAAGTAGCTTGAGTTCTTCAGATAACTGTCACGGTCGCTAGTGCAATCAAACGTGGCCCACTCACATGACATTGTCGACCTACCGTGATACTACTCTGCACGGCGGTACACTTGGAACGATGAACTTATCATCCAACAAACCGACTATCGTCAGATTCGACACCCGAGTCGATTGTATGCTTCTCAACTCCATCCCACTCCACCCGCCGCACCACCTCCTTCAGCCTATCGAGGCCTGGAAGCCCGAGGTCGACCGCTCGCAGTATGCGAAGGGTCTCTATCTCCGTGCCGGATTCATACCATTCTATGAAGCAGTTGAGCGAACCATCAATATAGTGACTGTTCTCCGCGTCACGAGATTTCACCGGGTTCGTGAAATGGAAACCCTCGAGCGTGAGGTCGTGCAAACGGGGGAATGTTAATCCACGTCTCCCACTGGCTTTGCCACCTTGAAACACCACTTTGCTCTCTTGACGAAGTAGCACTCGGGGAAGGCAATCATAATGAATCGGGCCGTCGCTACGGCTGTCTCGAGTTGATAGTTGACAATGAAGATGTGTGACCTTCGTCATGCGCCGACTGCTTGCCAGCCATGGTTGTTCTGCCGGTGGAAACTGGAAGTCGGTAACGGACAGGAAATGGACATTTTCGATGGGTGACAAAAGACAGAAGGTGGTGCACGTATCGGAGTCATGTTCTCCGACCCACCCGGACTCGACATCGAGGTTTGGCGTCTGCTTGTCCAATTCGGTCTGGTCCGAGCCGAATCTGTTCGTCATGTCGCTGCTGCAAGTTTGCACGCGATGTTCGCGGGACATGACGCGCCGATCCCGTGCCAGATCATTTCGGTTCGACGCGGGGGCGCATCAGTAATGATGCTGCCACCGTCACTGCCGTCAGGGCCGTGATGTCAATCTGGGCTGGGGGACCGACGATCCCGTCTGTCGCGCTGCGGAGATACGCTGGCAGCAACGCGACAGGTGGGCGGACGTCTTCCGTCGTCCAAACTCCCGGGCTCCCGCCGGGGTTGATGTGGACAGTCGAAGGTACGAGGCCGGCCATTCTGTCCGGGTCGTACGAGCTCGAGAAGTCCGGGGCGGTAGTGATCATGACAGCCGTCGCTCTCCATGGTTGCCCATTGGCGGGCGCCGAGACGGACCCGAGCGCGATCTCCATCGAGCACCGGGCGTACGTAGGTCGGCGCAGAGACGACGAAGACGCGGTGAAGGGCTCACCGCGCGGAGGGGAGACCCACAGACCAAAGTGAGAGAAGAGGCGGCGCACCTGACCGCGCCTCCCGGCCCTGATAGCCCACTGGCAGACGACCGCGCCTCCAACTTGGTGACGTCTAGGCCACGCCGTCTGCAGTGAGGCGCTGGTCGCAGCCTACTGCGGGCGGCAGCAGACGCCGCGCGCACCTCATGGTTGCGAACTTGAAGAAGCAGTGGTACTGTATACGACCCTATCAAACACCCGTCAGCACCCGTCAGCACTGGCACGCCCGCCCAAACCCGACTCTGCGCAGCGCGCTATACCCCGTATAGCGCTTCGTCCCCCACACCCCGTTCGGATTCTGATCCCGTCCCTCGTCGAACAGCGAGCCGGGGCCGACCGTCGCACCTGCCCCCTGGCATATGTACTTACGCAGGCGCGACACCGACACCGACGGCCCGGGCCCGGGGATGATCGCACCTCCCTGCGTGCGTGACATCATGATTCGTGCGCAAGTTGAGTGCCTGCCCCATGGGGTGTGGTGTGGGCGGTCAGAAGGCGGATGGCGTCCCGCGAAGGTCGGCCTCACGCCTCCTCCGAATCCGCGCCCCGCGCCCCGCGCTCCGCTGGGACGGACGCGCGTGGCTGCGTTTCAGCACCGTCGCGATCGGTGCGGCGCCGCGTGCCCACGTGCCAGGGTGGGGTCGAGCTCAACTTAACTTGCATGCATGCATCTGCGTGGAAGCCGAGGATTTCTTCTCCTTGTGGGACGAGACACGCAGCGAGGTGTGCTAGTGCTGGGGTCCGCCGGACTACGAATGTACGTACCGAGTCGATCTCTGCACGGCCAGGGTGTAGCTGGCACTGAACTTGCTACAACGCACACTAGTATATGCGGTCGCGCACACTTTACGCGATGGCGGAACATGCGAGCGACGGTGGAGCTGCCGACCGCGGGGATCCCAGGAGTCTCGGGGCGCAGACCGCCCGCTAGTGTGCGCTGAGAGGCGCAGTCCCGTGTAATAAGTGTCGCGGCTAGTGGTCGCAGTGCTAGTCTGTGTTCAGAAATCGCACCGTGTGCTGCTAGGCTGGGGAGCTTGACCTGCACATGCTCGTAGTGAGTCTGGCTGTGGGGTGTGAAGAGCAAGGGTCGCGGGGAGACATGGATATCGTGAGAGGCGTACGGGTGCATCACTCTCCTTCCTATAAGTCGATTTTCCGGCGGCGACGGCCAGGCTTTTTTTTGATTGAATCCCTTTATTGTCCGCGAGGGCCGAGCCCTATGTAACGGCCAGGCTTGGGTAGAGCATCCGCGGGGCGGCGGAGCGTGCCAGTCTGTACGGGTGTAGAAGGGACTGAATGTGCGGTTCGGCGGGCTCACCGCCGCGGGGTGCCGGGCTCAGGGCCGTACGTCGACGGGTGATGATCTGGGCAGTTGTTGGATATACTATGCGGCGTCGCGCGTCAGAGTAGCTCACGATTCGGTATACGTTACGGTGATGAGAGACTCCATCCGGATGAGCTTGTGCACGTGTGATTGCATCGGGCTTGTTTTACGGGCGACGCTGGGGACGAGTCTGATGTGACCACGTCCAAGGGCAGACCACGCCGGTCAAGCTTGCCCGCCCGCACGCCCCCGCAGAGAGGCTCGACGACGCGGAACCCTGAGCGTCGGGCTCGTATGTTATCGCCTGCTCGGCTACGCACGTAAAGGCGGGCGACACAAGACACGGATAACGTACTGCAGGCCTTGCGAGCTCGACCGTCGGCCCTAAATCGAGGATGCACGCGTCGGAGTGGAGAGGGTATATGATGTGGATGTTGAAATGAGGGAAGCCTGTCGGTCGAGGCGGGCCCGTTGAGTGAATTTAGAGGTGAGTGTCGTCCGGACCCGCGTCACTCCCGGCGTCTCTGCTCGAGGAGGCTGGTAGGCATGTCGTGATCGAGTGATCCCTGAATGCCCGGTACGGTGTGACGTCGAGCGTTCCCTGAGCTTGTCAGCACGCCCGTGACCGCGAAGGCGAAGCGGTGGTGGTGGTGGCTGCTGGCTTATCGATCGCGCCAGTTGTGCGCCTGCACGCGGAGGCGAATCGGACAGTCGGTTGGTGGGCCGCCTATCGCGAGACTCCGATCCTGCGAGGACGAGGGGTAATGCGGATGACGCAGCGGCCCACCGGGCCAGGTTGGATTCGAGCGAAAGGGGGGGGGGGGGTGGATGCAATCGGCAGCATCGAAGGTTTGATGGCAGGGCGGGGCGTTGCCAGTGGAATGGATGTTCTCCATTAAAGGCTAGACCTAGGGGCTGGCGCCGAGGGCGCGCGCGCTCGACGTGAGGACGGAAAAGACTAGTGGAGACTAGTGGGTGGGGGGTGCCGTGATAATTGGGCGATACGACGGTCGCGGGGAGGGCGATTGGCAGGTCGTGTCAGGCGACGTGGACCCTTGCGCTGTGTTTGGAGAGGGAATTCGGAATTGGCGTATCGCTGGTGCGCTACTGGTGTGCACGGGAGCATGCTACCAGCGCACTTGCGGCGCGTCGACGCGCTCGAGCGCGTCGCCGTGGCTGGCTTATGGAACGCGTCACGCCCTGTCACGGCCGGAGAGTGGGTGACAGGGCGAGGCTGGCGGGCGGCGGGGTGGAAGGAAAGGGAGGCGGGGGGCGCTGGCAGAAATGGAAAGGGCAAGGCCGAAGAGGGCGGGGGAAGCGAAGAGCGTCAGAGAGATCGGCCGCGGATCTGAAAGGCATCGATCGGGGCTGCCGTGCGGGGCGAGCAGAACTTAAACAGGGCCGGGGAGGCCGGCCACCCGCCGTCGTCCCTGCCCTCTTCTGCCCACTGCCATCACTGCACTCGCCAGTCACTACCAGTCACTACTAGTCACTAGTCACTCGCGCCCCTCGCTGCACACACGCCCACCGCCCAACGCCGCGCCCACCGGCCATGATCGCGCGGGACACGGGCTCGGCGCAGGTAAGCGGTCACACGCCCGAAGCCGCCGCCGCCGCTCTCACGTGTGCTTCCTTTCAAATGAAGGTCTGCTCTGACAGCACCCCGACGGCCTCGAGCTCGTCCCCGCCCGACCGTCCGTCCCGTCCACCGTCCACGCCCACGTCCACGCCGACGTCCACGTCGTCCACGTCGTCCACGCCGCCCCCGCCCCCTCGCCCTCGCCTTCGTCCGCCGCCGGTCATCCACCTTGCCGTGCCCGCGCGCATGACCACCATCCATTCCCTGCCCGTCGAGCTCCTCACCCGCATATTCACCCTCGGTGCCCAAGACCCCGTCCAGGACTTTGCCCTCGGGCCTGCCGCCCCCATCCCCCGCGACCCGCCCTTCGAGGTCCTCGTCTCCCACGTCTGCCCCCAATGGCGCGACATCGCCCTCCGCACACCCCACCTCTGGACCTCCATCGTCCTCACCCAGGTCAGCCACATCCCCCGTGCCCGCGCCTACGTCGCCCGCTCAGGCCGCCTCCCCTTCCACATCCTCCTCGACTCCGCCTCCGAGAACGACTACGTCCACAACCACTCCATCTTCCGCGACGAGTTCCTCCCCGCCTTTGAGCCCCTCACCCCCCACATCGCCCGCTGGGGCTCCCTCATCCTCCGCGTCCGCGACATCCACTGCAAGCGCCACGCCCGCACCGTCCTCTCCACCGTCGGCCCCGCACCCCACCTCCGCGCCCTCGAGCTCTGGCACATCGAGGAGTGGGCCAACGTCGAGCGCCTCTGGGGCCACGTCGGCCCGCCCCCCGTCGTCGTCTTCAACGGCGCCCTCCCCGCCCTCACCCGCCTCTCCCTCATCGGCGTCAACATCCAGTGGTCCGAGCAGTCCTCCCCCTTCCTCCGCGGCCTCACCGAGCTCGAGCTCGGCGTCCACTCCGACGACGTCCGCATCCCCTTTGACCGCTGGCTCGCCGTCCTCGCACGCTCCCCCGCCCTCGCACGCCTCGCCCTCCACTACTCCGGCCCCCGCCTCGCCGCGCCCCCCTGGCGCCTCCCCGACGGCCCCGTCCCCCTTCCCGCCCTCCGCGACCTCAAGCTCGCAGACCTCGACGCCAGCTACGCCTGCGCCCTCCTCCGCACCTTCGTCGCCCCCGCCACGCGCAAGCTCTACCTCGAGCTCGGCTGGATGGACAGCCCCCAGGACTACTCCACCCTCGTCGACATGCTCGTCGACGCCCCCGACCCCGACGCGTGCCCCGAGGTCCTCGACCCGTCCACGCTCTACGCGCCGCCCGAGCCCGAGCCCGCGGATCCCGGCGCGGGCGCGGGCAAGGGCAAGGGCAAGCGCGCGGAGCGCCCGATGTTCCCGCTGCTCGAGGAGCTCACCGTCAAGTCCGTCGCGACGTGCACTCTCGCGAGCTGGCACGGGCTCCTCCGCGCGTCCCCGCACGTGCACACGCTCGCGGTCGACTTTGGCCAGATGGGCAAGGGCGCGTTCGAGGTCCTCGCGGGCACGCTCGCCCCGCCCTTCCCGCTCGTCACGCACTACAACGCCACGGGGTACGTCTTCTCCATCGACCCCCTCGCGGCGGCAGCGCGGAACGGGCATGCGGGGAGAGCGCTGAACGGGGCGGGCGCGGCGGACGTCGCCCCCGCGTCGCCGGAGCTGCTGCTGCTCCCGAACCTCAGGACGTTGCGCGTGTCGGGCGTGTCGGGCGCCGCGCTGCACGCGTATTACCTCGCGAGGAGGCGCGTGGGACGCCCGATTCGGCGGCTGTTCGTGCGGGAGAAGGACAGGGACCGGGATATGGAGAGGGTGAAGGCGGAGGTGGACGCGGAGGCGAGGGCGTGGCAGGAGCGCAGGGGCGGGGGCGGCGCGGGGATGGCGATGGACATAGACGAGGAGGAGCCGTGCAGGATGGAGTGGTTCAGGGACGAGGAGGATGATGAGTATGAGCAGGAGGAGGGCGGGGAGGAGGCGTTGGAGGAGACGGAAGGCGAGGAGGAGGGTGACAACGACGGCGGGGATGGGGGTCCGGATGAGGGCGGGGGTGAGGGTGGGGAGGAGATGGACGGGGAGGGCGCGGACGTCCCCTGGAGCGGATCGGACGATGCGAGCAGCGAGGACCACGAGCACCAACATACCCCGGACGCGCAGACGCCGACTGCGGACGCGTCGGCGAGCTAGCGCACGTCTCGTCTTCCTTTCCTTGCGCCTCTTTTGGTTTTTTGGCCCCGTCGATGTTGTAACACTACCCATCCCAGTGCGTCTTAGTGCGTTATCTCTGTCCGCCAGTCACGGGTCCTCGGACATCTCTATCCCCATCCTTCCGCGCCTCGTCCTCGTCCAAGCACAACTCCCCGACCCTTTCCGTTTGCAATCCCCCCTCACATCACTCGAGAACCATCACCATCACCACCACCACCACCACCACCACCGCTAGCCCCTAGTATCCCGCATCTCCCCCACATTACTTGACATCCTCCCTCGCATCCTTACACCTCACACATTTCGGGTTCCTCTTATATCATGCCATGCATCGGGACGCACGCGTACTGCCGCTTCTTGCTTCTTGCGTGTACAATGCCCAATGTACTATACCGCTGCCATTGTCGTCCTTCGCCTGCGGCCGGTGCGGTGAGAGCCAGTGTCGTGGGCACGGTGCGTGATTAGAACACTGATAAGCGATTCCTGAGCCCGCCGTCTCCGAGAATGTATGCTCAGATCCCGCTCTAGGCTAGAACATAAGCGTGATTACTCATTTTGCGATGCTCTTATTCACATGGAAGCCGGCGTCTGTGCGCGCCGGCGTTTGGTATCGATCCAATCTGATGAGCGCTACCTGATCTGGAACGTCTGGTGGCTCGACCGAGACTCTTGCGCGATCTGCCAGCTGACAATGTCGACTCGATTCGGCACGACGAGCAGTAGGATAGTCGGTCAAAAATTACCGTATTAATTGTCGCGCCGCTGGTTTACTGTGGTGAGTCCGTCGCTTTTGTCTTGACTCTCAGAGTCTCAATAGAAACATAGCACTAATTAGGGTGCTCAATAGGGATGCCATGGATCGATTTGCGGACGTATGCCTGCCTCTTGCTGAGACTAAATTACGTTACCACGTCGGCAGATCTTTTGTAGCACAGAAAAATGGGTGCCATCTTGGATCAGTCCCGACTCAGGCGTATATATGCTCAGATCCCGCTCTAAGCTACAACATAAGCGTGATTACTCATTTTGCAGTGCTCTTATTCAAATGGAAGCCGGCGTTTGGTATCGATCCAATCTCACGGGCGCTACTTGATCTGGGACGGCTGTGACATCACTGGCGCCGACAAAGTATCATGATCGAACAAATGGGCCCGGTGAGAGGTAAATTCAATATGTCAAATCTGAGAATCATGACACCCCACAGGAAAGCTCATATTGCTATGTCCCTGTGCGAACAGGTAGATTCAATATGTTGACGTGCGAGAATCAGTTGTCTCATGAGGCCTGGTGATTTGCACATTAAATGCAAAGTGATGGGTCTTGTTAACCCTAAGAGATGAATCCGCTGGAATACAGATTTCTGTGTGGAACGCAGCACATTTGAACTGTCGGGATTGTCATGACTGTGCCGGTTAAATAGCTGTGTTCGAAACTGGCGAAACTATCACACATTGGAAGTGATTGTCGCTTGAGATGCCAAAACGTAGATGTCACATCGCAGCCATCATTCATAACGCAACTCGCAGCTTCGTCATTCTCGAATAGAAGCAGTACTATGCAGTGGTGAATGGGGATTGGATTACTAATCGGCGGTGTATCACAGGCCCAAGGGGACCGCTACCCAACATACAGCGGCGACACTCCGCATACACGTCGTTAACAATGATCAAAGATCAAGCAGCACATTGAGTTAGAGATTGCCAAGACATTCAAGGACGTGGCTCCTCCCTAGCACGACGCTGCTCCTCCATGCGAGCAATCGATCCACTGTTCTCGGGCTCCTCGGAGTTATCTGGAATGCGGGGGTGGTTTGGATAGCAAATACTAGCAACAAAAATGTCAGTTAGCACGGCTCTATGATGACCAGAGGGCACCTACTCATTCCACCACTTCAAACATGCGTCGACACGGCCCTTTGCGGCAGGACCCGGTGCACACTCAAAGTAATCAACAATATTGTTGTATAGAGCGATATAATCAAAGGCGCGGATGTTATCGTTCCAAACAGGGAAGGAGCTCAGAGCGAAGCACATCTACAGACATTGTTAGTATTCATTGCACTTTCGACATTTGCACTATTGTCCCTACCTGAACGCAGACGTAAGCGATAGCGCGCGGCCGGACTTCATGCACCCGCATCAGCGAAGCAACTGTCCTACGCGTGTTCACTTTTCGCGGGCGCTTGTATCCGTCGCCTTGTTGAACTTCGTTGGCGGGTAACAAGTGCTGATCTGGCTGGAGAGCGTACTCGCGAGCACCGGACGGCGAATGAAAAATAAGCTTGTATCCCTGAATGGCTCGTATTAGGATAATTGCAGAAGACAGAGTACAACTTACCTTCACAAGCATCGGGCTGTAGAAGAGCCCCTTCTCCAGATCGTCGAAGTCACACTTGTAACCGGCATAAAACAACGCAGGCCAGTGGTCGGCTGTAATTACGTAGTTGCGGTCGCCACTGCGAATCTTCGTCCGAACACTACAATAGTGGATTATAAGGTCTGAATCATATATTCAGAATAGAAGGCAGGTAACTTACGAGATATTGTCCCAGTCCCAAATTGCAGGACATAGAAGACGGCCGGTATCATCATGGTGGACACCGCGGTCATGCTTACTTGCGGGGTCAGGTCGAGGTACAATCGGCTTGCCCACGTCTTCCTCGATGAAATCAAGTATGTGTCCCTTCATAATATGGGCATCTGCAGAACGGGCACGATCTGCACCAGTGCTAAGCTAGACCCCCATTTATAAGCCTTCGAGACAGAATACAGCAAGAATTACAGAGCTTACCTGCCTGAGAATTTGAAGGAGCTCATCTTCGTCATTAGCACTATCCAGTCTAGTGACAATGCTGGGATTGATCCTATTCAGTTCGTCCAGTCCACGTTTCAGACGATCCAATGCAGCACTGAACATGGTTAATAATTGCGACAAAAGCGAGTGCTGAAGCCTTACGTGTGATTCACTCATGGATGCTCTTCAGCTTCTACCTCCCTACGATCGCCTTCTGCGATGAGCTCGTTGGTAGGCTCAAATAGTGATATACTCCGTTTGATTACACGTCCTAGGCGTAAAAGGCTGCCTACGGGCCTTGGGTGAACTCGAGTGAACATCATGTCATTCGTTGATGCACGAAGAAAGCCTACATGGCTGGTGGTGCAAGTTTGGCTTTCATAGCATCATTCTCCTGAACGAGTTGAGCGACCCTTCGTCGATAGTAGTGAATGTTATCCTCAAGAACGGCGCGAGAATGTGAGCCGGGCACTTCCGCACTCGGCGAACGAGGAGGGGGATCGCGTGCCATTGCGAGACTGAGTTACGACCTGGATGTTGCAACAAATGCGGGAGAAAGACTGCTATATGCGTACTTTTATGCCTTCAAGTTTCGTCTGGGCCATGGACCTTCCACTCGAACTGTCCAGAATATTTTGAGTACATGTGGGTAAGTGATGTCAGAGAGGCCTTGCGGTAGTCTCGTACCATGTGGACTGTGTCTAGTGAAGTCGCGCGACCTCGCGGCCACACCAGCGCTCGCTCTGGGGCTAATCCAGAGGTAAGGCGCAGTAACGGTTTGATATCATAAATCATGCCACAATAGACCTTAGACTTACAGATCTTTGGCCTTGTTCGCTAGCTTGACTGGCAGCTTGCCATTTGAACGGCAAGAAACCTTGAGGTTTTGGCCATTAGAAGGACAACTTGTGAGATGTCAGGGCCGCAAGCCAGCATCCTTGCGGAATAGTGGGATTTGGTAACTGTGACTCTATAGATTGTTATGGCGACAGTGGGGTCGAGACTCAACAGGGCACCGGAGCATGGACAGCGCCGTGGTGTGGGCACCGAATCATGTGATCGCGTTTGATGAACCTGAAGCTCGGGGCAGTGCAGACGGAGCGCTCTGAGCTCATCGCGCCTCACCTCTGCAAAGTGCAAAGTGCCGAATGCATGCTCTACTCCTTCAGACAGCGTAGACATGATGATGTCTGCGGCTCTCTCTTGTAATACAAGGTTCATGCTGATCCTACTCACTCTGTGCTGTCTTACCTTGATCATGACACTATCTTGCTGTTCCGACTGTCCGGGCACCTTCACTCAGTGAAGTGGCTTGACTCGCCACCGTGACCACTGCCTAATCTACCAGCGAAGCATCACAGCACAAGCACGCACTCGCCATACACGAATTCAGGTGGCATCCCACAACTTAGGTCGAGCTGAGAAAGCACAATGGATGGATGTGGACAAGGGGATAGGGGGTTCAAGTTCGGCAGCCATAGGAGTAGAGGAACCACAGCAAACAGTGTGTATATGTTGCTTATGGCCTACCTGTAGAGCTAGACTTACTTCTACAGGCACAGGACATGTTGCAGATGTTGAACTGCTACCAGTTCATCTTAGATTAGTTCATCTGTCCTGGAATGGTTAGCAGTTAGAATGTTCTACGTTGCTATAGAATCTAGTTACTAAGGAATTGTTCTGGAATAGCGTTGCTATCAGATACGTATCCAGAGTAACACATCATCTTAGAAGATACACTTCTAGAATTCCTATGTACCATGGAGACGGGGATTCCC